>JALIGW010000007.1:42108748-42296248 GCA_023053685.1 Diadophis punctatus similis | reverse complement strand
CTGTATGGAACTATCTTTAAAAAATGTTCAGGAATGCTGATGATTTATTTGATGGCTTGTTTCCTTGCTTTCATAAATAACGGTATCAAAATGCTGTAGCAATAAAAATAACCCGGTGATATCTCATTAGCAGTTTGCAAATATGCAAGTTTTGCAGTTCCTATTCAAGTTTTTTCCCCTGTAAAAAGCCATTGTCAGCTGGAGCAGTTAAGCAATCTGCAATAATTGTTGTCTATTAGTGAAAAATGTAGTAAAAGTGGCGTAATAAATATTACTTTCTTTCAGGACTGATTGCTCTTAATAAGAATTATGGGTATAGAAATGGAATCCCATTGAGTGGTTACAATTTTTACTTTAACATGTAGACATAAATTGAGAAAACACTTAAATAGAAATTAATATTTTAGTTGAAATTCCAAACGTAATTTCCTTTCTGTCACTTTTTAGTGACCTTTCATGACAGGTTGTCTCTATTGGAGGAAAGCATCCTTACTTGCTGATTAAAGATGGCATTTGAAACCATTTTATTACCAAGGGTAGCCAAATTAATTTTGACACTTGGAAGGACTAGAGGAATAATTGCTGATTCACTGCATTAGCTGTGTATGAAAGAATTCTGCAGTAAAGATTGGATATGTGTTGGTAAAAATATGTTAAACATTTTTTTCTTATGAATGCAGCAGAACCATATCTTAAATGCTGCTCTTTTTAAATTAAAAGGAAAATCCTTTGAGTTACAAGCATTTTAAAGCAGGTAAGTGTGAACATGAAATAGGTTCTTTAGGGACAACAATCCAAGAATCATATACACAAAGAAGAACAGAATAACAGAATTGGAAGGGCCCTTAGAGGTCTTCTAGTCCAACTCCCTGCTCAAGCAGGAAACTCTATAACATTTCAACAAATGGTTATCCAATTTCTTCTTTAAAAGTGTTGGAGTACAGGAAACCACAGTTTCTGGAGGCAAATCATTTTCTTGTCTTTTTTACAATACTTTTGAAATGAGTCCCATGTTACAAAATACAGGTAGTTCTCCTTCCCCCTGCAGCCATGAAATTGTCTTTTGGACTCTCAGCAACTGGCTGCATGTAAGAGCTGTTTTCAGCATCCCACGCCACACTACCAATATTTCTGATGTTTTGTGCCGGAAACTGATGTTTGCTTCCAGTTTTGGCAAAAAACAAAACAAAAAACCATTACTTAACAGCTGGGACGACTTATGTCTGGAATTTGGGCTCTGTTGTGATCATAAGTCAAGGACTACCTGAAGTTTAGGATTTATGTTCTGAAATTGAGGGTCAGAAAAGTGTATATCTCTGTGTATATATAAAAGATCACACATGGTTTTTTGAATGCCAAATACTGATTTTGCTTGAATGCAATTTAAAAAAAAATCAGAATACCATTAGGTGGGAGACAGGGCGGGGCTGTTTTATAGGCACCTCTTTTCAAGTTACGAGTTTGTTGAAGGTAGTCAAAAATTGGAATAAATATTTGTGTGTGAAGGTGAAAAGACAAATCACTTGCCCTGAATCCAAACTCATCTTCCTTCCCTTATCATCCCCTCCCCCATTTTTTAATCTAAATGAGACCTAATTGTACGATTGTTAAAGCTGTAATTATTTTGATGGCATCCATTATGTGGGCGTAACATTCCCTAAGGAGAAGGAATCTCGTCCCTCCTTTTACTCTGGTTTGTTATTCTTCAGTGCCATCCTATTTTGAATGCTGATCTGTAAGGCAGAATTGTACAAACCACCAGTAAATGGATTGGAGTTGTTGTTCCCATTACCTGGAGAATAAAGTTCTGTTTTAACAGTGGAAGTTATCCGTGACCCCTTTGAGTTCACCTTCCCAGGCCTGATAATCTGTGCTCTGAATATGTGCTGTATAAAGACGGCCAGCAGCAACAAGATGAACTTGTAAACTCAATTACTTACTCTCCTTAAAATTGGACATCCTTCTGCATGGGTTTTAGCCTGAATTAGCTATTTTTCAGAACATTTCATTTTCAAGATTGTAGTCAAGGGATAGAATGGACTGCAAGGTTCTGAGTGAGCCAGTGAAGAAAGATTTAGAAGCAATACTCCAATTACCAGATTTTGTCTTACAAATGTTATAGCAGCTTTCCTTTCTCCATAACATGATGACTTCCAAGTAAAAAGCACACCATAGTTACTTCATAGTTTCCCATTAGTTAAAGGCATTGGCAAACGATGCTATTTGGAACCCTGACAGGCATGCTATATATCATGGCTCCTTAAATTACGGCCTGCGGGCCGCATGCGGCCCGCCGAACCCATTAATCCGCCCTGCGCAGAACCACGAGTCTGCCTCGGCCACATTGCCTGCCCACCCTTCGGCCGAGTACAGGACCTACCTTCATGAGCCCCGCAGGCTGGAACTGAAAGGTAAGGACAACAATTTTGGCCTGCAGAGATGTTCTGGAAGCGAGGGAGGTGAAAAACAGGGTGCACAGACACCTCAAGAGGCCAAAAAATGGATGAAAATGGCCCATTTTTGCCCCCAAAATGGGACATTTTTGCCTGTTTTTGATCTGCAGAATGCTGCTGGAGGCAGGGGAAGTGAAAAATGGGATGCACAGACGCTCCAGGAGGCCAAGAAATGGGCAAAAACGGTTGTTTTCACTCATTTTTGGCCTGCAGAATGCTGCTGGAGGTGGTGGTGGTGAAAAATGGGGCACACAGACGCCCCAGGCGGCCAAAAAACAGGCAAAAACTGCCTGTTTTTCACCTCCCTCGCCTCCAGAAGATAGATAGATAGAGAGAGAGACAGAGACAGAGAGAGACAGACAGACAGAGACAGACAGACAGAAAGAGAGAGAGAGAGAGACAGTGAGAGAGAGAAAAAAGAGGGAGAGACAGAAAGAGAGAAAGAGAGAAGACAGAGAGATTTCTCAAGCTCCTTGGGCTGAGAAGAATTGCTGCAAACTGAGTTTCCTGAAGTGGACCACTAGACTCCTAAACAACTGAAAAAATGATTTAGTGAAAAAAAAAGTCAACCAAAAGAGCAACATGCAAACAAAAGCAAAGAAAACACCCCCCAGAAGCAAAACAAATTAAAGTTTAATTTGTGTGCATTGTTTAAAGGACTGTTAAATTGGCCACGCCCACCTAGCCACACCTACCCAGACACATGACCACTTAGCCACGCCCCCCCGGTCCGCCGCCCCCAACAGTCTGAGGTACCATGAATTGGCCCATTGTTTAAAAAGTTTGAGGACCCCTGCTATATATCTTTGTGAGAAGGGAGAAAGGAAGAAATAATGTATGTTTAGAATAAAGTATTTTATAGCTTGAGTGTAAATATGTATTTCTATTTGCAAATTAAAAGTGTACAATCAGATTAATTCTTTAAATGTTAATATATTGTCTTGATGTATGTGCCATTCTAATTGAATATGTTTACCTGCATGCAGTCGTTGCTATTGTAATGAGACTGTTATCAGCTCATAGCTCTTAATTTTTCTGGCAAATAGTAAATTATTTTTTCTTTCATCTGATAGAACTTTCTGCAGAAGCCAAAGCAGCATTATTTGAATTTGAAGAACGGGAAAGACAGCTAAAACAAGGGCGGTATGGCTTCCGAAGAGGAGGAAGGCGAGGAGGGTTATTGATGTGTCATGGGCTGGGAGATCTAAGAAGAGACATCAATGAAAGAGGAAGAATGAAGGATCACCGGTCTGCTTTACTGTCAACCCAGACAGCTGTGACGGTACCCTAAATACAATAGTGATGGTTGGGTGGAGGAATTCAAATGGTGGAAGGCCTGCTTAAGTTTAACTGCTTAAATGAGAGTGCTTAATTCAGATCCTTATTCTGAAGGCTCTTGAACTCAGGAGAATTGGTATTTATAATCTGAAGTTTTGTTTTGTTTTGTTTGTTTATGTATTTATTTTTATTATTAATAATGAGTAACTCAGGGCGGCGAGCATACCGTATGAGGTCGGTTGGGCTGAGAGAAAGTGACTGGCCCAAAATCACCCAGCCAGCTTTCAGGCTTAAGGTGGGGCTAGAACTCACAGTCTTCTGATTTCTAGACTGGTGCCTTAACCACTACACCAACTGGCTCTCTGGTGTTAGGATTTGTGTTGATCCCATTCTTGATACTTCTTGTATCTTCTGCAAAACATGTGCAGTGCCAGAGACTTATCTTGCTCATGTCTCTATGGGTGTGCTTGACGTGGTAATGTAAAATGGCTTTTTGATATAAATAAGGGGGAAAAATTTCATGTCCTAATTACATCATGACAACAGAGGAATCTTGTTGATAAACCTAAGTTTAGAATGCTGAATTGTAGTAACCTTCGTGTGAGTGAGAAATTACTGCTAAGTTGTATCCAGGAATGAACTTATGTTCATTCCATCCATAGCCAAAGAGTTAGGATGTCTCCACTTTCATCTGCCCATTCCCCAAGAAAAACGGAAGTTTCTAGGCAACCTATGAAAATGGAGATATTATCAGTAGCCACGAATCTGCTTAACCTCATAAAAAAACTCTCTCTTGTATTTTTTTGTGGGGCAGTTTTTTTTAATTTTCCAAGTAATGGGAATATTATCTTCTGTTTTTAATTTCAGACACATTCAGACAGGATATTTCATCATCCCATGCGGAATCTTTTCCAGCAGCAGCAACAATCACAGCAACAGCTACAGGGTCTGCTCCCTCTCCCCACTCCGCTTCGCACACCACCCCCTCCCCCACAAGGAATTCATATGCCATCCCAAGTAGACGGCCCAAGAATGCTGATGACTTCTCCTTCAGTGGCATCCCAACAGCCAAAAAACATACACATAAACCCACACTTCAAAGGAACTGTAGGAAATGTTCAAGGTAGGAATCTCTTCAAGTCTAGGTAGACTACAGGCATTACTGCAAAATGTAATGGACAAGGCCTATTGCTTAGAAGTAAAGCACATATTTGGATGTAAATGTTTCTCATTTTTTAGAATCTCTTTGGAGGTACCACTGAGAAAGAGATAGAAGCCAAGAGAGCTGCTGTGTTGATCATCATCAACCATGCTAACCAATGTAGATCAAAGGTCTTACTTGGCATAAGTTGGGTTTTGATGTTATCTTTATTTTTATAGCACTAGGTATTTCTGTGCAGAATTCCTTAGATCCATCCCCTGAAATTAGATGATGGGAAACTGGAACTGTAGAAAAAAAATGAAACAGATGAAAGATAAATTTATATAAATTTAAACCAGGATTTGTATTTTTAGTGCTGACGTTATTATAAGACAACTTGTCCCAAAGGTGCTTTTTTTGCAAAAGGCAACTGGACTTTCTCTGGTGTTTTTTTGAAAACATTTTGCTTTTCATCCAAGAAGCTCCTTCAGTTCTGAAGAAGCTTCTTGGATGAGAAGCAAAATGTTTTCAAAGAAAAAAACCCCAAGAAAGTCCAGTTGCGTTTTGGAAAAAGCAACCTTGATCAACTTTGACTTGGATGATTAAGAATCTCCATAGACGAGACAGCTTATAATAATGATTTCTTTAACTCCGGTTGTTTTCCTGGTTGATTAATAAAATAAACCACATATTTTCCTTACAAAGAGTTCACATTGACATACTGAACCCCAAACAAAACTATATCATAGTTTAGCAGAATAGGTGAAGGTTTAAGTGAGGAGTTGTTTTTGAAACAGAAAAAAATGTCTAATGACTTTAGGATATGATTCATAAATTATAATCAAACAAAACATTAAGTAGCACCAATTTAAGGTCTCTTAAGGACTCTTGCGGGATAATTCTGGTGCAGAAATTTCTATTAAATCAATGTGCTTTTGTAACTTAAGCGAGCAACAGTAAAAGCTGTTACATTGAGAGAGCTTATTTCTAGAATAGTTAATACATGCATGCTTCTTCATGCATGCTTTTCTTTAGTTTTACTCCCTTTTCTCGATTACTCCCTTTCAAAAATTTAAATCATTTGATTGCCTTATCTTAGGAAGCACAACACAGTGTGAACAGTAAGCCAGTATAGAACATGTTTACTCAGGAATAAATGCAACTGAGCTTAACTGGTCTTTATTTCCTAGTAAGCATACGTAGTATTGTGATGCATAATTGAATTAACGTGAATTAACCCACGGAATTGGTATAATATCTGAAATTTTGGAAAATCCTGACATGCCTCTGATGCTGTGCTGTCAAGATTTTGTCCCTCACTCAGTAATGTGTGAAACAAAATAAATATTTCAAATTGCCTGTGCCTTGTTTAATTTTGTAGCCTATGCCATCAGCATCCTAATTGCCCTGTTGCATGGTGTTAACACATTTTGTCTGCCTGCAGCTGTTGGGGAGAATGGGGCGGCAGCTGCCTGTGAATGTGGTTGTATATGAAAATGGCCCGGAGTCTTGGCTAAAACAAATTGATTTAAAAGGTGTGCTCCTTGTTTTTAGTGCCCTTGCTGCCAGTCCCAACCCAGCCAAGACCTGCTGTAGGACCCCAGAGATTTCCTGTGAGTAGCAGCTGTTCCTTCTTCTCTGATATGGATAAGCATACATTTGTAAAGAAATATTAATATGGCAAATAAAAGTGGTGCCAGTGAAATATAATTTTAAGGATTTGCAAATATTGACAGTGATCTGTGAGCTAGAAAATTGTTTGTTAAAAGCTTAAAGGTCAATGAATTTTTCAGGCCTGAATTAATTTTGTTTTAATTGTAAAAACTTCCAGTGGGGAGTTTTAAAAAAAAACATACACACACAGTGGCTGGGTTTAAAATAATAATAAGGATTCCATCCGTCCATTAGAGTCCTTTCAGAATAAACAGAACTTGTTTTCTTTAATAAGAAAGGCATCAAATATTGCATATTTCTAATCTAAATGTAAAGAATTTTATTATTTTTCTTTTGTTGTATCTTTAATACCAGAAACTGATTTGCTACTGGTGTCTGTCACTTCCTTATCCTTTTTTTTTGTCCCAAACACAGTAACCAGGTGTTTCCCCTATCAAAGCTACTACACTTGGTTGATTTGCCTCTCAGTGTCACTGAATATTCCCACTTCTTTTCCCATTCATATTTTTATGGTATATAAATTTCCCAGATTCCCCCCACCCCCACCCCCAAGCTTTGTATTCCTTCAGTTACGGCATCAAGACACATAACAGGAACATTCAGTAATGTTGCCTTCATTCACCAGACTACATCATATTTCTATAACCTTTTTAGCATTGGTAAAACAAAAAAAAAAATAATTCACATATTAGATTAACAATCAGAAATTGGGAAATACCTTTTAGAAATATGGGAATGTATCCTCATGGTATTACAACCAAAAGTCTGATGTATTTTATTGCTCGTTTTTTACTGTACACCACTTTTTAAATTTCAAAAAATAATTTAAACTAATTCTCATGTGATGAGGTGATTCCTGTTTTAAATACCTGCAAATCATATCCTTGGTAGTTTGTTATTTTGCAATAATTATTTTATTTTATAAGTCGGAATTGCGAAGAATTCTAGTCTGGAAATACACAGTGTGGTAGTATATGTTCTTTAATTGCTCTTTGTAGGTTCTTTATCACAGAAGGATAGTAAATGGTGCCCTTCATGGTTCTCTTAGCACCTGTGATCTGGGAAATGACTTGTTAGAAGAAACCAAGCCCTCCTTTCCAGTTCATACACAGTGCTAAATGAAACTCAGATGGACCCTGATGGTATTGTGGTTCATGTACTGCGAAAAGCACAAGAAGTTGGCACATTTATTAGTTATCTTATAATTTGTTATTTTTTGATAGAATTAATCTTCTTTTGGATCCATAATTAATACATAATTATTTTTCTTCGAGAATGTGCATATTTGAGACACAGGTCCTGATAAAAGCCTTTTAAAAGTGTGTCTATCATGACTAGAGCCATTTGACACTGCCTATAATTAATCATCCCGAGGATAAGGTATGACCAACCCACATTTTTTAGGTGCTGCTTTGTTTTCTAGGCATGACTCCAGTGAATATCGATGGTGATTTTGACTAATATTGTAGCTTTCACCAAACATGGGTACAAATTCAGATAATGTAAGTTTTAAAGGCACGTTGCTATCAGAGTGTTTGTATAAGAAGAATGAATTGAATCTTTCAAGGGCCAGTTGGTGGACTTTATAAACCAATAAAATTTGTAAAAAATGAACATTATTACAGTGAGACTTAACAAAAATGAGGATTTGGTCGTATTCTCATTAATATCTAATGGATATTCTCATTAATATTCATGAATAATATTTTGTATAGCCACTGCTGCTTTGGATAGTGCTGATCCATGAGAAACCAGCGTGATGTTCTCGCCCTGCACTATTCATAGAAATTGGATACATGGGAAAAAATAGAATCGCCACTAAATCTGAACTTGGGGGGGGGGGGGGGCTATTCTTGATGCTTTTCAATTCAGCCAAGGGTGAATATCATGGTAACAGGCAGATTCTGATACTTGAGAGTGCTTTTCCTCTCAAATCTTGGTTTGATAGCTCAATTTGTTACCTAATTTTGGAAAGGATAAACCATCATTCTTTGAATCCATTGATAATGAGATTTTTATTTTACAGTGTTCCATGTATAAAGTGAAAGAAAACTAGAAGAACCAAACAAGCCAGAGATTCTCTGGATCATTTTCAGATATCTGGTGGAGGGAGTGTTTCATTCGTTCGTTCATTCATTCTTTCATTCATTCATTCTACAGGCCACTCCAGTCTAAATTAAGTCTGATTAGGGTACAATTCCCATAGCTTAAAGTCAGTATAAACATCAGTCTTGAGGGTTTGTAGCATGGAAAACAGAATTGTCTTCTGCAGGTATAGTTACCTAAACTTGAATTCGTTTCCACTAGGTGCGCAAATTATTTCTTGTCGTTGAGGAAGATATGCTTGTTGATTTATGCAGACAATGGTTTGTTAACATTTTTCTCTCCCCAGTTTAGCTGGTAAATCACAAGTTATCTCAAGTCTTCTGTTGGTTATCAAAATGGGGACAGAATGTGGCCGAGGAGTCATTTTCATGTGTTAGGAAAGCTAAATCTTTTGACCCAACTCACCAGTCCTGGCTCTAGATGAATGTTTTTGTGAGATACAGCAGATATGCATATTTATCTTCTAAAATGAAACACGTTGACCATTTATAGTCATTGTGAATATGTATTAAAAGTGTCCTATCATCAGTTTCACCAGTTGATAAAGGATATAGCTGCTTACACACTTGCGCTATTATTTGTTGAAATGTGAGACATCAAGTGCAGAGAGGGTGAGGAAAAAAAACCCTCTAGCCTGCTGCATGGCTGCCATAGCAATTGTGTTTTTGTTATGGCGGTGCTGTTAGAACAGCAGCAGTAAATGAAATTTTCACTCTATTACTGTGCAGCCGCGCTGGCAAATTCCACCTGGTCTAGAAAGCATTTTCCCTTTCTTTTTAACATGATACAAGGTATCAGGTGGTGATGATTGACATTTCTTGGATAGAGCATTATACAGCATTTCATGCAAATCATGTTCGAATGAGACTGCTGAATCAAATTACATCCCCCCCCCGTATTACAGCCCCTGCAGATGTGCAACTGAGCTTTCCTGAGCATCTCTGGCAAGTTCTCTTTACGAGGACCTGCCATTTTCACAACTTATCTACCTAGTCCTATTATTAGTATCTTCACAATAGAGCGATGAGGGTTTTCTCTTGCCAGATCTGTAAAGTACTCAGAAGATCAACTGCTGTGGCTCCACCCCTTCTGCCTGTGGTGTCCGTGTCAGACTGGGAGAAGGGAAATGCAATTTACAGTGCAGGTGACATGATAACAAACATCCTCCGTTTGCTGGGGAGCTTCTAATTAATCACTATTTCCATACATTATCACACTATCAAATTTAATCATATCAATGCATCCCCATCTGCAGGAGGAGCAGCAGAAGCTAAACACAATGATAACACTTATTAAGCTAGGGAAGAGGGGCAGGATCTAAAATGAACTACCCTTTTTTGTTCCTTCTCCACCATGGTGCTTTCATAAATGGTAAAATCAAGCTGATGCCATGATTGCTCTACGTTTTGATTTGATTTGAACATTCACAGGAAATAGGCTTTTTTTAAAAGACATAACAGAAATATATATATATATATATATATATATATATATATATATATATATATATATATATATATATATATATATATATATATATATATATATATATATATATATATATATATATATATATATATTCTGTTATGTCTTTTAAAAAAAGCCTATTTCCTGTGAATGTTCAAATATATACAGATCCCCAAACATTGATGTACAGTATAAGATGCTTGCTTAAAAAGTCGGGTGGATAGTAGTAGGATTGAGTATAGTGTGACTTTTCTACTTTGTAATATCCCTGAAGTAGGATTTTTTGTTGCGGATCTTTTCCTTTAATCTGCAGGACAAGAACCTTCTGGCCTTAAGAAAGAGGCAGAATGAATTTCAGTATATATGACTTGGTCAAGAAAAGGGGACCAGTATAGGTATCACACAAGCAGACAGATCTTATGCATTGAAGTCAGTGATCTGTGAATAAATTATAATCAAATAGAGAGCATCACTTCTCAAAAGTTACTTTAAAGAAGAAAGCCTCAATGGAAGATCAGTGTCAATATTTTTTCCCATTATTGCTGAATATTTGCTTGATTGATTTTTATGCTGTCAGATCTTAAAATATTTGGCAGTTTGCAATTGTGAACATACACAGAAAATAAAATTAAATATAATTAAAATGAGAGGAAGTAAGAGTATAGAAATTGGTTAAATTTTTAAAAAAATGCGGGATTAGCTTTTGGCCCCCTTTAAGTTGCTCAGTTGTAACTGTTTTATGAAATTCTGTCAAAGTCAGCAGTAATCTTAACCTTGAAGAAACTATCCCGTAATCTGGAAGTCATAACAGAAAGATTCCCTGATCCCCTCCTCCAAACAGTCTACTCACGCTCTGAAGATGGAGACCGTAACCTCCCCAGTTGAGGTGAGCGCATCAGACAGGATGGCTCCAAAGTTGTCCTCCAGACATCTAGGAGGCAAGCCTGATAGAGCTTTTAAGAATGAAAACAGTACTTTCAATTATAAACAGAAACGGTGCCTCTAGTCACAACTTTTGGAGGCCATCTTAGGTATGCTGTATTTGATGATACTGAATGCAGCTAAATGATCAAATACGGCCGGGAGCAGGGTCACGCTGGTCCCAAAACAATCATCTGTGTTTTTGACAGATAGTGCTTGATGAGTGTTAAATGCTGAGGAATAAGAATATAGCAGTTCTCTGCGTCCAGAAATCCTGCAAAGTCATAAAAGTTTTATCCCTTTCCTCTGCCTTCCATTGTCCAAATATCATTAGTTCCAAATTTTTAACATTGAACATTCTGATGGATGGATTAGTTTTACAGCTCTGCTAGTTATCTACTCCCCATCCTTCCGAAGGAATAATTCTCTTCGATCCACAAAGAACAATCTACAAGTGGCATAGATGTGAGTTCATCTACTATATCTCTCTATGGGCTGTCATAGGATGAAGTCAATTTATTCCGCTGACTGGACTGATTCCCTCAGTCCAAGAAGAAAATTATTTCCCTGCTTGCAGTATCCAGCACCCCCCCCCCCTTTAAAATGGGCACTGGAAGGTTTGGATACTTGAGCAGCTTTGAGTGGATGGGATGGTTACAAAAAAGAGCAGCAGCTCCACCCACTAATGTACAATTAGATCACCCATCGATCAATTGTTTATCCTTGGCCTTGGCATAGCAGTTTCCCCCCTATATTAAGAGTGTGAAGTTCTTTCATTTCATAAGGGGTAGCTAAAGGTCTGCTCTGGCACTGATGATGTTACCTAGTTGGGTAATGAAACTATCTGCAAGGTAACAACCAAGCTCAGAGAGCACCATGGACCCTTCATTTCAACCCTGAACTACAAATATTTTCCTTTAAATATATGTACTTCCAGACCTTGGGTCACTCTCATCTCTCTTTTCCATCATTGAACAATGCACACAATTTATGTATTTATTTTGCTTATTAGATTTGTATCTCACCAATAGGAGCTTAAAGTGGCTTATGTGGGGTTTCATACCCACAATTTACGAGCTACTTTGGATTGAGAGACCGGCCCAAAGTCATCCAGTGATTTTCCATGACACAGGCCGGACTTGAAGTACACGTTTTGTCTAATACACCACAGTAGCTTTCTAATTTTATGGGAGGGCTCCATTATGGGGTTAATTCAAGACCACCATGTTGAAAATAATTTGCTGAGAATATGATGGCAGTGAAACGACTTATTTTGAAAACATTTGCACAACCCGTTTTTGCATAGCTTACCCTATTTTAATTGAATCGAACCAGGGTTATTTCCTGAGATGACTGGCTTCTAAAGTAAGAGGATTAACATTTATGACAAATGGATATAGTTTTAAGTAGTGTCATAGGTTACTGTAGTCCATGATTCTTTGCATTTATGTCATTTTAATAAGAATTAACAGAGTATCCATACCTAGATGTCAATGGCATTCCTCATCTCTTTGTATTTTAAGTGAGATTAATAAATGAAAATATGTGGAAACAAGAGTATAATTTATTGAAAGATTCAGTGACATTGTTAAAGTATTTAATTAGTCTAGTTGAAAAAATACATAGAGTGACCCTTTAGAAGAGCTGATAACTGCTATAATAACTGCTAGATCCTCTTTATGCTTTAATTTATAATATTACTGTAGCATTGAGCAATTTATGCTAAGTTTTCTCTTTTATTGGTAGCCAAAGTTCTGTCAGGTTCATGAATAGATTATAAGAGATAATATCATGTAATTAACAAGAGATGCCAAAAAGTAAAAGTAGAATTTGTATGAGAATTGTGTGTGGGAGAATGTTAATTTTTTTAAAACTAGGGATTATATTTGAGAGGATCAAAGGAAAGCAAAATAGTTTTAATATTTTGACAGGATTAAAAGAAACCTTATCTCATATTCTTTCAGACAGTAGCATTGTTGTCTATGCTGAATGCTGAACAAGCTAATCAGATTCCCCGATCAACCGTAGGTAGAAGTTAGAGCAGATGTTTGCAAAAGTAATTGGTAACACCAATGCCTTTAGTTTGATGCATAGCTGAAGTATCTATGCTAAATGATTACTATTATAGACATTAGTTAACCATATTGTGATGCCTACGTTGGGTGACGGCATTTAGCCAATTTTGGCTGACCTCAAAGATTCAGGTTGGCTAATATACTGGTAGGAGATTACCAGAAATCAGAGCTACACTAAGAAGTAGAAGTTTAAAAAAAAAACCACAAAAAAAATACCACTTGGAGACTATGAAATCACCAGCAGCTGAGTTTGAGTTGAGAATTACATTATCCTTACGTAAGAAGTTGATAATCAGTGTTGCATGTTTTCGTAGCAGAGCTCACAAAATTTAAGGTAAATTACTTCTAGAAAATGTAGACTTTATATTGTAATTTCTGAAAGCTATAGTTATTGAGGGAGAGTTTACTTTTTTTTAAAAAAAATTGCTGTTGATAAATATCACAGAAGCTATTATAGCGTGGCCCATGTACACGTTCCTTTCCCCATTGCAAGCGAAGTGATAAGCTTTTCTAGGATGGTGCCTGTTGCAAAACGTATGTATCAGACGGTTTCTTTGGCGAAAACGGTTCTTATATAGATTTAAGCTATTTAAAACTTGCAACAACTCATCTAACATTTCTTTAATAAAGGTGACAGAAGTAATTTCACAACTTCAGGGTTTGAATGTAAAAGCTGTCACATGCAGACTTTGAAGAGTTTCTGGCAAAGAGACAGCTAAGAGACTGAAAATGTCTCCAGTGTTATCTTGCCACTGCCATAAATTTACTAAGCCTAAGGCACACCTCTATATCTTGTCTTAGCTGTCCCACGTGCAATGGGGGGTAATACCATTGTTGCTGAGACGGTACGAGCAAAGCTCTTTGAACACTTTAATATGTTGTATAAATGTTCATGCTATAGAATGTCAGGCACCATGAAAGGAGTGTCTGTTTTAATAGGCAAAAGGCACTTGTGGCCCAGGGCTGTGAACTTCTTTAAATGAAGTTTAGAGGTGGGTATACCATTCTGAAACTTCAGCTCTAGCAGACCTGGCCTGTGGGGGTCTTTCAAACTTTTCTCATCCCTCTTCTTGTTCTCCTTGACTGATAAAATCATCCGAGGCTAACACAGACTGCATCTCTCAAAAATAAGCTCTCCCCCCCCTCAAAGTCAGCAAGACCTCTTCATCCCCCAAAGTTAAAAAAAAAGCATAGCCCTAAAATGTTGTAATTTCAGATTTATAAAGTGTTACAATTTAATTTTATTACTACTATTTGAAATTTGCTACATTAAAATCATTAAAAAAGAGAAACGACTATCAAACATACTGATTCTTTTCATCTCTTGTACAGCAGTGATTGTGAGTGTGAAAACTTACATCAGCGGTCCTCAAACTTGACAACTTTAAGACTTGTGGACTTTAACTCCCAGAATTCTCCAGCCAGCATAGCTGGCTGGAGAATTCTGGGAGTTGAAGTCCACAAGTTGCCAAGTTTGAAGATCTCTGACTTACATCTTTGGTTGTGTCCCCTGCAGTATTAAAGAAAGTTGTTGAATACAGACTTTAATCAAACCCCCCCCCCCAAAGCTATATTTTTATTTCATTTAGTGTATCTGTTAACCTAACAGATTAGAATATATTGTGTTTTTTGTTAGAACATATTGTGCTTCTACTTTTTCTCTTCCTAGTTTGCAACCATGGGATAACTCCTGGTTGTGTATGTCAGATGTTTTGCCAGAATTTTCAAAACTTAATTTCTGTTAAAAAAAAATAGAAGGCCATAAGCTCCTGAAGTTTAAACTTAATTAAATTAAGGTATCTCATTCAACAATTTCAATATTTTAATTGACCAAATCTAGCTAATTCCTACAATATCCTAGTCATGATCCACAAAGAAATTTATATAACATCATCAAAGCATCCATGGGGAAAAAAAGTAATTAGAGGAATCATAATAGCATTGTGTAGTCATGGTGTGAAAGCAGGTAAAATAATAATAAAGAGCCAGCAATACTAATGCCATGAAATCACAGAGGTAAATGTCCTGTGTAAGGAATTTTGTTAAATCTAAAATATTGCTAGTGTAAACATTGTGTGATATTTAGAAAGGGAGAGCAAATTGAGGCACCATGGAGAGGTGTGGGGCGGTAGAGCTGATTTCCCATAATTATAATGGATGAAATTGTGCTTATTTCATTCTGATATTTCATATCTAAAACCCTTTGCTTAAGAACTGATTGTGCTTGTTCATATCCCAAGGGAAATAATATTTTCAGGAGTACTAGGTTTAAGCATAATCTTTTGTCTGCGGTCTTTTTCCAGTTAGATGGATATCTGTTGACTAAAATAAGATGAGTAAGTTCCTTGGGACTAAAATGAACTTCAAGCAGAAGTTAGAGGTGGAAATACATCCAAGGCCAAATTCTATTTGAAAGGCAACATGGCAAACATATTAGATCATCTGGAATGCCTGCCTCAAAAGTTAAAAGTTGCACTAAGTGAGGAAAACCTTTATCGTCATATTATTTTATGAGGACCCAGATTGTTGGGGGCAATATGCTGACTCTGTAAACCGCTTAGAGAGGGCTGTAAAGCACTATGAAGCGGTATATAAGTCTTAAGTGCTATTGCTATTGCTATGTTAAAATTACAAGGATATAAATCTAATAAAATAGTTTATAGTTAGCATTATCGTGTGTGTGTGTGTGTATATGTGTGTATGTGTGTGTAGTGTAAAACTGGAAAGCATAGAGCAGCCTAGGCAACTTTGAAATATCTGGTCTTCAATTCCCAGAATTCCTGGGGAAATCTTGGGGAGTTCTGGGAGTCAAAATCCAGACATCTTAAAGTTGTCCAGATTGAGGAAAAACTAATGTATAAGTTAATGAAGTCTCATCCCTAAAAATAATGTATGCAAAACTTTCCGTGTTTTTTAAAAATATTTTAAGCAGGATATTTAATGTTTATGACTAAAGAATGTAATACATTTTCTATAATTTATTTATTGCTCAGGTACTCATTCTCCATAGTGGGTGGAGCTATTATCCAGGATGGGTTGACCACGTCAAGCAACCAATCAGGACTGAGTCATTTCTTAATATAAATTCTGCCTCTGTCTCTATGATCCAGCTTTTTGACTCAGTCTGTGCACCTAAAGGACGTGTTGTCACCTTCTCGGATTTTAGCTCCACCAACTATCGGTCCTTTCCAGACGAGTTCTTGTTCTAGCTGTGTGAGTGTTTAGTTAGTGTTTAGATATTTAATGTTTATGACTAAAGAATGTAATACATTTTCTATAATTTATTTATTGCTCAGGTACTCATTTTCAAAAGCAAAAGCTACATAGTAAACATTGGCTAGTGTATTTGAAAACAAATTGTAGGTTAATGAAATTATCATTCAGGCAAAGCAACATGTTTTTTCCTCTGTTTTGTGAAATTGTTGGAGATAAACTGGAACCTAATTAATAGGCCTGTCCAGCCCTTTAGAGGTAGTTCCCATATGCTAGAAAAAGATAGTTATTTTACAGAGATGTAGGTAGTAGCTATATTTATAATCCTGTCCTCTCCTTACACATTTTTCTAACATTCTAAAAAAATGAAAAGCGGAAGTGAAACGTGTAACAAGAGGATACACAGAATATGACATAGAACATGTGTAATATCTATTAAAAAATACTTTGAAGCAAAAATCTGCTGGGATAACAGTAATGCTGTTGGACTGAGGAATTAGACTCAGATATAGCATGTTCCAGGAGGGAATATATCAACTTTGAAAAAATCCAGAACAATTTATGATCTTCACAGACTGCTAAATTCCTTTAAGTTAGGATTAGACCAGTTCATGAAGGATGAGGCATGAATATCTAGTAATAATTATGGGTAATTACTATTATCTAGTAATAATTATGGGTATCCAGTGTGAATCTCATACCCACTATGGGGAATAGCTGCCCACCTTGGCCAATGATTCTTCTTGGTATATATCGTAAAATAATACAGAATAAATATGTGTGGTTGTGGAATAAAACTATTGCTATAGATGTTAATATAATCAAGAAACGGGGCCCTTAACAGATTTAGATCCCCAGGTTATATTGATACTGTATGTAGTACCGTAGATTAGTGTTAAAGAACATAGCTATTCTTACATACTTAAGTACTCTTGGTTAATATATTACCATGTTGTATTTTATCCTTTAATATATTAATCAAAACATTCACATTTACATACAAAGAAAGTCATTAATACAAGACTATATTATCTAGCATATTGACTATGCTAAAGCCTTTGATTGTGTGGATCACAACAAATTGTGGCAAATTCTTAAAGAGATGGGAGTACCAGACCATCTTATTTGTGTCTTGAGAAACCTATATGCGGGTCAAGAAGCAACAGTGAGAACTGGACACGGAACCACTGATTGGTTCAAAATTGGGAAAGGAGTCCGGCATGGTTATATACTGTCGCCCTGCCTATGTAACTTATATGCAGAGCACATCATGATAAAGGCAGGGCTAGATGAATCACAAGTTGGAATTAAGATTGCAGGGAGAAATATCAACAACCTCAGATATGCAGATGATACCACTCTAATGGCAGAAAGTGAAGAGGAACTAAAAAGCCTCTTGATGTGGGTAAAGAAGGAGAGTGCAAAAGTTGGCTTGAAACTCAACATTAAAAAAACTAAGTTCATGGCATCCGGCCCTCTCAATTTCTGGCAAATAGAAGAGTAGGATATCTATGTTAATTATCCATATGTTTTTTATAATAAATGTCTCAGCTGCTTAGGTATTTAGGATAATGTAGATGCCAAATGTTCTCTTCCTTATTCTTGTATTTATTTTATTTTATTTTTTACTTCAGAGCACATATATGTCTGTGCATGTGTATATGAAGGGGGCCATGGATCATTGTTTGACACCAGAAAATTAAACTAGCTTCATTTTTAGTTGTTTAGGCTGTATTAAATAGATAGCAAAGAATATCATGGTTTTAAAAGATTAAGTGTCAGGAGCATAAAGTAGACATTCAGGCTTTTGGATTAATGGGATAGAAGTTCAATAATTGTAAGGATTTCAGTAAGTTTGAAAAGGAACGACATTCCTACAGGGCTCTTGTGATTATTAAAACATTTTGAATTTTCTGTAAACATTTTGTCCTTAGATTCTGTCAGGACTATGTCCAAACAGATTGGGTTTCCTAATATAAAAGTAAACTGTTAATCCAGGTTTGTATAAATTACAGTGGTGCTTTAAATGAATCCAGATTTGTTTGCTAATGAATATAAAGAGAGAGCAGGCGAGCGAGAGCGCACACGCATGCTTGATTAATTGATTGATTGCTCACTGTGTGTGAGAGACTGCTTCTGGATCTACAGCGTGCAGCTACAAGAGTTTTGACTGAAGAAGTTCAAGGTCTTCTATTGATATATGTTTGGAAGAACATTATCTACTGGAGATAAGTAAGAGAGCTGAATTTATTGCTTGTTAGCATACAGAAAGTTTTTGTTCATTTATCCAAGAATGGACTATTTGTGTTATATAGTTGTGCTGTTTATTTCAAGTAAAGATTATTCTCTTTTGAGCACGTGGAAGACATTCAATTATTGATTCTATTATCAAACTGCAACCCCACATTCCGCTGCGCAAACCCTGGACTCTGAATTAATTCCTTAACAACAGATTCTGTGTTCACAGGCACAACAAAAGATGGAAACTTGCAATGACGGCAAGTTGTGCAGATTATAGAACAGATATTTGTATGTATTTGTTACGCATTTTTTTCTAAAAGTAATGGACTAGTGAGAGGAATTGTGCCTCATTTCTCTCTCATCTCTCTTTTTTTTAAATCTTGCAGGGCCCTCCAGATTTTCAGCAAAACGCTCCTGGACCTGTTCCTAGCAATTTCAACCAAGCCCCACGACTTTCTCTCCAAGATCAGTGGCGAGGACCTCCACCCCCTCTTCCGCCCCCACCCCCACAAGAGAGAGAACCTTTCTTCATGGGAGGTACGGCCATTGTCTTACCACGTGGGAAGATACATTTTCCTCAGGGATAGGATTGGACACGAACTACAAAGTCAGAATCTTCCCCATCTTATCATTTGGCCAATCTCAAAATTGTCCCATTATTCCTTTGTTTGTATTTAGCAGTTACATACCTACCCTTGAAGCAGCGTGGTTAGTAGCCCAGACCTTTGTCCTATACATTTTTTACCTTGTTGATGCATTCTTAATCACAGAAAAGTTTCGGGAAGTGATGCACCAACTACAGGGTGATTTGTCTACACAGTTGGTGACTTTTAGTTGGAGTAGAGCAGTGGTTCCCAACCTGTGGTACGTGTACCACTAGTGGTACGCGAGGGCCTTCCAGGTGGTACGCAAACACTTTCGGGGTCATGAACGATTTTTAGTTAGTTATTTTTTACTTCACAAAAATGTTTACTGCCTAACACAAGATAATCTGGCAACGATTTGCAACTGTTGCCACATGCCACCCACCTGGTCCCAGCGGCCCGAGAATCCAGTTGCTGGATGCGCGGGGCCAAAAAAGGAACGGTACAATTATGGAAATAAAGTGATATCTGATCGAATTTAGTTACTCTGGAACCAGGTGGTACGCGGCGACTGTACGGGACCTCCAAGTGGTACTCGATCACAAAAAGGTTGGGAACCATTGGAGTAGAGTATACTAGGCTAATGGAAAAAATTGTTGGCCATAATCCTGGCAATTCTGTGTGAGACTTTTATTTCCAGTGGGATTGGGCCAAAACTGGTATTTTGCTTGGCAGATGAGTTGGTTTCATGCTATCTCCTTTTTTTTTAATCTTTCTGACAGAGCCGAGATTTCCCGGCCATCACTTGTTTGAACAGCGGAGCCCACCACCGCCACCTCCCCCCCTTCTTAACAGCACACACTCTGTGCCTAGCCAAAATCAGCTCCCATTCAATCCGTCTGGACCTGGTTTCAGCCAGCAGGGGCAGCAACCCCTGTTTCCAAGAGAAAGGCTGGTAAGGCCAAGTCTGCAGCCTCAGGGCCCTGTGGGAATCCTTCACTTCAGCCAGCCTGGAGCAGCCAACGCACGGCCTTTTCTTCCCCCACGGCAGTCCTTCCTGCAGCTCCCAGGACAGCCATTCCTAACCCCCCTCACCCAAGCCGGCATGCAGGTATGTAATGATCAGGAAAAGCCTTCTCATCACTGTTGAGTCTCATCTCCACGACCATTGTAATCCGAACTCTCCCGTGTAAGTCCTCCAGTGTCCTTGTTCTTCCCCTATTGTTCATTTCTTGCCTTTTTGCAAGAATGTGACTTTGGAGAATAATATAGATCTGCTATCTGCAGTCACATAAAGAAAAAGATGGCAACTCTCTTGTCTGGTGCTTGGGAGAATATAGCCAGCTTTTACCGTGCCTTTTTTGGCCCTTCCTTCAAACCCTCTTATATGTAAATCTTTCATATTTCAAGCTAAGGGTAAAATAAGTTGTGAATATTGATCTGCCTAGCATACTTGTGCTGTCAGAGGGATTCTGGGAGTTGTAGTCCAAACCTATCTGGAGTGTGCCATTTTTTCTGGGGGGGGGGAGAGAGAGAAAGCTGTTATAGGTTATTACATTTAGTCTTAGTTCAGACCATACATTGCTTAAGCAGAATGCTGAGAGAAGCTTCCTTATAAACAGAGCTTAAATACTTAACATTCGAAGCAATTTAAACCTGCCTTTGTATTGCTGTGCCAAGCATGACAGAATTACTCTCCTTACCACCACCACCTCCACCACTGGTGGCCAGCACTAGTTGTATTATAAGGGCTAACTGCAACTACATGGTGAGAATGCTTCAAAGTGAAGACATTTTAAAAAAGGTTGATTTTTGTGAAGCTGTTCACAGAGCTAATGAGATTAGAGAAGTTTGTAATATGACATTGTTACATATTCCATGATTTCCTAAAATTGATTTACTCCAGAGGAGATACCGTAGTCTTATTTCCTGAAAACAAGTTTCTGTAGTATGTCTGTTAAGCAGGCATTATAAAAATCATCAAATCTGGAACACTACCAGACTTAGAGCTCCCCCTGCTGGTGTTTCATTTTCCCATGAGAGCTCAGATAACAAACAACAGACTTCTAAGTAGTTTGTTTGCTGAAGAATTTAACAAAAAAAAAAAAAGATTCTGTGTTTAATTAAAATTGAAAATGTTCAGATTCTAACTCTGATTTTCACCTTTATCCCCAAAAAGGAAGAGCTCCAGAACAATTCAGGAGAGCCCTTAGATTAATCTGAATTCATCCAATTAGTATTGGGTGGTATTTTAATTGGACTATGCAACTCTTTGGATTTGAAGATTGAAAGTTGGGTCAGAGTAAACAGAGATTGAAACTTTAAAGCAGACAATACAGGAAATCAGAATGATGGAATAACAAAAGTTGGAAGGGACCTTGGAGGTCCTCTAGTCCAACCCCTTGCTCAAGCAGGAAACCCTCTACCGTTTCAGACGAATGGCTGTCCAGTCTCTTCTTAAAAATCTCCAGTGATGGAGCACCTAGAACTTCTGGACGTAAGCCGTCCCGCTGGCTAATTGTTCTTACTGTTGTCGAATTTCTCTTTAGTTCTAGATTGGATCCCTCCTTGATAAGTTTCCGTTTGTCGCTTCTTGTCCTAGCTTTGGATCCTATGGAGAATGGGTTGTAGTCCTCGACTTACAACCACAAATGGGACCAAACTTCCCCTTGCCCAGCAAGGGGGTTGTTAAGCAAGTCATGCCTGATATTGCAGCTGTTTTTGCCACAGTTGTTAACTGTATTGCTGTAGACTTTACATGAATCCTGCAGTCCTTAAGCTAATCCAGCTTCCTCCATTGACTTCGCTTGTCAGAAGCCGGCTGGGAAGGTCCACAAATGGCAACCACATTGACCTCAGGATGTTGCAACTGTCATAAACACATGCCAGTTGCCAAGCCCCTGAATTCTGATCACATGACCGTGGAGATGCTGTGACGGTTGTAAGTGTGGGAACCAGTCATAAGTCACTTTTTTTCCAGTGCCTTTATAACTTCGAATGGTCACTAAACAAATGGTTGTAAGTCAAGGACTATCCGTAGTGTCTCCCCCCCCCCCCCCCCCGGATTACGCAGCTTCTGCTGCTGTCTAATCCTAGGAAAATATATATATATTTGATTTAAAAAGTCTCAGTCAGATGGTACTTTCCATTGGCACCTAAGCTGAAAAACCTTAGTTTCTGTTAAGAGCTTTTTCCTTGTTAAGTGATGACTATATCTTGCTTAGCGATCAGGGAGCAAATGTGACTTCATACCTGCCATGTTTTCAAATGTACAGGGCCCTCCTTTGCACCCTCCTTTGCAGCCACAGCCACCACCACAGCATCCACAGCCGTCCCAACCATCCCAGCCTCACCACCAGCCGCAACAGTCTAACCAGCAGCAGCAGCAGCAGCAGCACCTGCTGCCTGTGCCTCCCCAGCCTCTGATACCGGTGGCCCCATCCCAGTTCAGGCCACGCCTACAGACTTCACAGCCAAGCGGTAACCGGATGCCATACCAACAACGGCAAAGTCTGGTAAAGGCCAGGCATGTAAGTGTCCTTTCCCTATAGAAACAAACAGACGGGCTCTTATTGGGCAGGGGCAAAACCTGAACCATCACCTTGGAAAAAGGTGTGAGTTCTTGCCACCCCTGCTGATTGCCCCTGACCACTTCCTGTGGCTGTATTTATCATTTCTACCCTGACAGATGGTAGGTGGCTGGAATCTGAGACATTTTTATTTGGATCATTTATATCCAGCCTTTCTTCTGGGAGTTTGTGGGAACAGGGGCTGTCCACTAGTTTTATTAGTTTATTTAAATTAATTGGCCATCCAGCTTATATAGATGTAGGGGGGGGTGGAACCAATAAAAATACTAAAAAACCCCCATCAAATTGCATGGACAGCCCAGGCTAAAATAAATGAACAAATAGCAAAACAAAACAGGGGCCTTAGACAAATCATAAACATAATAATCCTTGGGCCTGAGAACAAACCCAGATTTTCAAAGCTTTCCGGAAGCCTAGGAGAGAGGACTATCACCATCTTTGGGGGAGATGCTGTTCTAGGGGATGGGGGCCACAGTAGAGAAGGTATGCTTCCTTAGTCCCACACAATGAGAAGGTTTAATAGAGGGAACCTGGAGAGCTCCCAATTTTGCCCACTGGGTGGGCAAAAACTATTGGAAATAAGTGGTCTCTCAGATATCCAGACTGTACGCAGTATACAAGTTAAAGATACATGATAAATTCTTTTACTCAAAATTATGCTGAAAGAGTTGTCCAGTTATCCCTGTAGAACGGTAGAGGTTTGAACCAAGAAGGCCCACTGGCCCATGTCCTCTCTCTCAACCCCTAGAAAGTGCTCTGGAGGTAATCCCATCCCATCTGTTTTCCTTTCTCCTCTCATTCCACACCCCCTCCTACATCCCCTGTGTACTTTAATATGACTCCATTACATCATCTGTTGACATACTAGATTGGTATAGTATGGAGTCAAGCTACCACCACTTGTTTTTGAATTGATTGGACTCCCAAGTGTGAGGTGCCAGGAGCTGGGGATAAGTACTGTGTTCCCGAAAATAAACCCTAGCATGATTTTTTTCAGGATGCTTGTAATATAAGCCCTACCCCCAAAATAAGCCCCGGTTAAGCTCGTCAGCCAGCCAGACACATTTAGTACCGCTTTCCCCCCAAAATAAGTACTATTGAGTCTTTTGGAGCAAAAATTGATAGAAGACCCAGTCTTAATTTTGGGGAAACACAATAGTTTATAAAGGGCTATAGATTGTCTACCATTACCATGGATTATGAGCTCAATATCAGGAGGTGTAAGGAGTTTCTCATTTATCCCACCCCTGGGCCTGTGCCACCCAACTATGGATAGCCTGGAATGAAAGTAGCTAGGGTTGCTTTCCCTGGTATTTATTACAGCTCCATCCCCCAGGGACCCGTGAATAAGGCTGAAAGAAAATGTCTTTTTCTTTCTAATAATAAAAGAAAATGCAAAGGCAGTTTAAAACCAGCAGCCTTGCGATTTACAAAGCATCACATTTTGCCACATTATAATTCCCAAGACATAAATTGGCACCCAGGTACTTACAGTATTATTAGAAAACACATGGTAGCAAAGAGAAGCAGGGTTGAGCATCAGAAAACAACGTGTTAACAAAGTAATATTAAGGTAAGCTCATCTGAAATGAAGACACAGCTTATTGGAATTGCAGGTAGTCCTCGACTTACAACCAAAGCTGAGCCCACAATTTATATTGCTAAAAGAGACAGTTGTTGAGTGGGTTTTGCCCCCGTGTTACGACCTTTCTTGTGACATTTGCTAAATGAATCTCTGGAGTTCAGTTAGTAACATGGTCGTTAAGTGAATCTGGGTTCCTCATTGACTTTGCTTGTCAGAATGTGGCAAAAGATGATCATGGCATGACCTCAGGACACTTGTCATAAACAGGAACCAATTGCCAAGCGATTGAATTTTGATCGTGTGACCATGAAGATGCTGCAGTGGTTGTAAGTGTGGAAAACAATCATAAGTCCCTTTTTCCCAGTGCCATTCTAACTTTGAATAGTCACTAAACAAACTGTTATAAGTCGAGGGCTACCTGTATAATTGTGAAACTAACAAGACTAGGATTCGGGCACACTGAGACTAAAATCAAAACTTGTAACCCAATCCAACTTGTTACTTACAACAGATCCTGGAACTCTTCATGCCATTGATTATTTTCTGAGTTCTAGAAGCTTCTTGTTCCATATTACTTGGAACAGGGCAGCCTTTTCCTTCCTCCAGACAAACCTTGAGATGAATGCCTCTAGCAAAGTCCTTTCTGGCTAGTTAATCTCAGGGTAGGAAGTGTGTGTGTGTGTGTGTGTGTGTGTGTGTGTGTGTGTGTGTGTGTGTGTGTGTGTGTGTGTAGGAGAGCTTTGTTTAACAGAAATTTAGCCAAATTTAGACCTCTCAGCTTTCCTTACCAGAGGGAGAAGGTTATATTGAAGGAGCTGAGGTGGCGCAGTGGTTAAAAACAGCACTGCAAGTTCAGCTGACTGCTAGTTCAGCAGTTCAGCTGTTCAAATCTCACCGGCTCAAGGTTGACACAGCCTTCCATCCTTCCGAGGTCGGTAAAATGAGGACCCAGATTGTTGGGGGCAATATGCTGAACTCTGTAAACCACTTAGAGAGGGCTGTAAAGCACTATGAAGCGGTATATAAGTCTTAAGTGCTATTGCTATTGCTATATTACCTGTTTATCAGTTCTTCTCCATTGAAGAACCCTGAAATTTAACTTGGTAGACAACGAGAGCTTTACATCTTTACAGGGTAAGATTTTTTTGTTTGTTTCAGAACACACCAACTCAAAACATTGGAAAACGTCCAAACCAGCAGCCCCAGTCATCTGCCTCAAGGAATAGTAATTTGCGTGAATTGCCAATAGCACCTTTGCATTCGATTGAGACTGCTAACAACAACCGACGAACTTCAGCTCCTTCTGCTCAAGCGAAACCGGTTTCTAGCACTCCAGTTGCTATGAGACTTCTGACAGGTGTCAAGAACCAACCGGAAAAGATGGAGTCCAAGCCTAAAACAGTTACTCCCGCAACTCAGCCCAAAGTGGAGGTCAAATCTGAACCAGAGGTAAGGGTCACCCTCTAGCAGAGGCCTAGGTGCATTGGGTAGCCACCTTTGTTTCAACAACGGTGTCAGGGTTCCACCCCCAATGAAAGGAAACTCCAAGGCTTGAGTTTCCTCAAAGTTCCATTTTATTAGAGATGTCATATTGGCACATCTGGGAAAAACCGAATCTGAAAACATCCAGGTTTTCCACACCCAAAAGAAAGTCCAAGTCCCTGCCCCAGTACCCACATGTCCATCACATGGTCCAATCAATGCACTGTCCCAACTGGAGATGCCTCCTAGTCACACCCCTCCAGGTGCAGGGCAGAGTGACCTTGGCTCTCGGAGAAAGGAATGTTATTTGACTATGTCTCCCTACTCACACAATCCCCCCTCCCAGTTTCCCATTAAATGTGGCAGGCCTTACGATCCAAGACCCAAGATGGTTTCCAGGCCTGACAGGACGTTTCCGTTTCAGTACTCTTCTGTACTCATGCCCCAATTTTATTACCTGCCAAAATGCATTCTTTTTTATGTTCAGAAACTTTAAATTTTGATTTAACAAACCACTCAGACAGAAGAGGTGTTTGTTAAGCCCCAATGTCTGTTAAATCTGAAAGGTCACTGCGGTGGCGCAGTGGTTAGAGTGCAGTACTGCAGGCTACTTCTGTTGACTGCCAGCTGCCTGCAAATTTGGCAGTTCAAATCTCACCAGGCTCAAGGTTGACTCAGCCTTCCAGCCTTCCGAGGTGGGTAAAATGAGGACCCAGATTGTTTGGAGGCAATATGCTGACTCTGTAAACCGCTTAGAGAGAGCTATAAAGCACTGTGAAGCGGTATATAAGTCTATTGCTTGTGCTACTGCGCCTGCATAAAAAGCCTGATTGCTGTTTTGCGCATATCTAAAAATATGCAGCCTGAAGTGCCTTGTTGCATTGCAAATGGAAGCGAAGGAAAACTCTTTCCTACCAGTTTTTCCAGTGGCGTACTGCTCCATTCTTTCCATCTTTTGCTTGATGGACAGATATCAGTGACTCTGGGTGGTGTACAGTTCTATCACAGCAGTACAAAGCATTAGAACAATCAAAATGGTATAAACCCATGTCTCAGTTACAAACCTGGAAATCAGAATCGTATCCCCAGCACCAACCAATCTCATCTGATCACTTCACCCTTCCCTAAAGTCTGGAAGAAAACCCAGATCTACAGAAGGCTAGCAGGTTTGGGGGCATCGGAATCTGTGGTGGGTACTTTTCCATAGGGTAGGTGCAGCCACAAAGGGGGTTGACCTAATCTCAATTTTTCCAGTATAAATTTCTGTGGCTAAGCAAGGCAGTTGTTAAGTGAGTTTTGCCCCATTTTATGACCCTTTGGCCACAGTTGTTAAGTGAATTGTGGTCGTTAAGCAAATCTGGCTCCCCCCATTGACTTTGCTTGTCTGAAGCTGGCTGGGAAGATTACAAATGGTGATCACATGACCTCCGGACAATTCATGCCGCTGTCGTAAATTCATGCCAGTTTGCCAAGCACCCCAATTTTGATCGCATGACGGTGGGGATGCTACAATCATGGTCATGAGTGTGAAAGCTGATCATAAGTCACTTTTTTCAGTGCCGTTGTAACTTCAAACGGTCCCTAAACTAACGGTTGTAAGACGAAGACTACCTGTATTTCAATTTGATAGTTGCAGTAGCAAAACAGTTTTCTGCGAAACTTTCCATTCCTTGTTTTCCTTTTTTGAGTTCCTAAATTAAAAACACCATCTGAGTCACATGACAGAGAAAAATAAATCCCGTAAAATAAAAGCAGACATTCTCCTTGCTAATACATTAAAAGTGAGCAAATATCAGAAAGTAGCAGCTGTTGATATTTCACTTATATTGTAGCTGCTCTGAAAGATGGAGTGGAACAGAATTCCTTCCTGATTTAATCTTTGCAATAGGGAAGATGTTCTGTTTAGTGGTCTTTTGTGTAGGACAGGGATGTCTAACCTTTGCAGCTTTAAGAGCTGTAGACTTCAACTCCCACGAATTCCCTAGGTATTCATAAAATATGAATGTTTAAGCAGCTACCTCTTTCCAAATTATTACACTTTCCTTTGAGCAGTAAGCTGGGGAACGAGTGAGGTAAGAGCAAGAAGCAAATCTGCTTTTATTGAACATTTCATTAAAATTATTACAGGTAGTCCTCGAGTTAACGACCACAATTGAGCCCAAAATTTATGTTGCTCAGTGAAAACACTTGTTAAGTGAGTTTTGCCCCATTTTACGACCTTTTCTTGGCACTGTTGTTCAATGAATCACTGAAGCGGTTAAGTTAAGTTACACAGTTGTTAAGTGAATCTGCCTTCCCCATCGACTTTGCTTGTCAGAAGGTCGCAAAAGGTGGTGATCACATGACCCCGGCATAGTGCAACCGTCATAAATACGAGTCAGTTGCCAAGTGTCTGAATGTTGATCATGGGGATGCTGCAACAGTTGTAAATGTGAAAAATGGTCATAAATCCCTTTTTCCAGTGCCATGGTAACTTTGAATGGCCACTAAATGAACTGTTATAAGTTGTGTTTTGAATCATCCCCCCCCCCTTCTATTTTAATTAATATAACACCTAATGGCAATATTTTGGGGCCTGTGAGAGACATTTCAGGGATCCCAAGACTATAATTTTGCTATAAATGTTAACCACTGAAATCTTTTCTGACTAATGGTTGCTTAGGTTTTATATAGGCTATACAGTAACAATACCCATTTGGGAAAATTGTCATCTTTGGCAGTAAAGCATTTAACCTTACTTATTTTTTATGCTGGGGTTATTTGGACCAGATACTTGGAGGCAATCTGATGCTGCAAATCTAAAGATCTAAACCAGAGGTTTTCAAACTTGGCAACTTTAAGACTTGTGAACTTCAACTCCCAGAATTCTCCAGCCAGCATAGCTGGCTGGAGAATTCTTGGAGTTGAAGTCCACAAGTCTTAAAGTTGCCAAGTTTGGGGACCCCTGATCTAAACTTTAGATTCAGGACCTACTGTGCCAGGACTCTGAATTTCTGGGAATGATGCTTTGGGAAAATGTAGTAAAGCGCTAAAGGTCATGACCCCACTCAAGGGGACGAAGTTCACTTCCGGTTCTCATCCAAGGGAGCCTGCATTGTCTGAGAGATGCTTCCATCGTCATGGGGCCAGCATGAAAATACAGAACGCAGTAACCTTTCCTGCCAAAGCGGTATCTATTCGCATTTGCATGCTTTCGAACAAAGCATGCAATTACTAAGTTGGCAGGATCTGGGGCAAGATCATCGCAGCACGCAGCGCTTGGGTCTTGAACCCAGGCTGTTGGCTTTCCAGCTGACAAGCCCAGCATCTTAACCACTGAGCCTCTCCAGTAAAAAGCAGAACCTTTCAAATTTTGATTTCTACTCATGGTGTTTATTTATTTATTTATTCTAAAACAGTGTTGGAGTTTCCCAAGTAGGCAAGAGAAATGGACAGAATGGTTAAGGATATGCAGGGTGGGAGAATTCGGTACAGGTTGTCTTCGACTCATGGCCACAGTTAGCACTAGAATTTATATTGTTAAGCAAAGCAGTTAAGTCAGTTGCACCCAATTTTATGACCTTTTTTGCCCTGGTTGTTAAGCAAATCACTGTAGTTGGTAAGTGAATCAGATGGCTGTCAAATGAATCCAGGTTTCCCCCATTGACTTCGATGGCTAGGAAGGTTGCAAATGTCAATCACGTGATCCCAGGATGCAGCAGCCTTCGTAAATGCATGCCAGTTGCCAAGTGCCCGAATTTTGATCATGTGACCATGGGGATACTGCGATGGTTGTAAGTGTTTGGAGGTATTGTAACTTTGAAAGGTAACTACACAAAATTAAGGATTATTTCTAGAAAGCAGTGAACTTTTAAGATTTTTATATAAGCTAGAAAAGAATAGTCACAATTTCAGTTAGTGATTATTACATTAATTCTATTAATATTAATATTATGATATCTCATTCCTCTCGGGTTTTTTTCACCCCATTTTCTTGTAACTGCTTTCAGAACACATAGTTTTCTTAACAGTATTTGTATCCTCAATATTCATTATTGGAAATGTTATATAGATAATAAATCTAAGCAGCTAAATCTATTATCAAAGAATAGTAAATTTATTGTAGATGGTTTGTAGCTTTCTGTAGGAGTAAAGACTGCTGTTACGTTTGAAAAGCAGCAATTCATATTATTAAAGTATGTTGAAGCTGTAAATTAAAAAAAAACAACAAAAAGAATTTTTTTTTTTACTGTTAATTTCCCAGTAGCTTTGAGTAAGGATATATATCCTGCTGGAGTTTTAAGACTACTGGAGAGATTATTTGTCACACAAAGGCCGCAATACTTTCTAAAAAGCTTAAGGCTGGAATATTAAAAGCCATTCCTGATATTCCATTAATATTCCAACATTGCGTTTGGCAACATTTTAATTCTGAAGAGAGTGCATGAGTTCAAGGTCAGAGAGATTGACTTGGCGCTGTTCATTATAACCAATTATTGTGTGACAAATGAGTTTCAGATCAGGCTGAAAATTCTGTAAGAAAAATCAATAGTTCTGATCAGGGCCTTTCAGCTCATTTACCATCCTACCTTTTGTTAGTTTGTCAGAAAAGAGCAAGATAAAACCTGTGTGACACAGTGGGCTGCCTTCTTATTGTTACTGCTCCCATTTGAAACAATATTTGAGTTCTTGGAATTATATTAATAGTTTAATTAGTTTAAGCAACTTCTAAATGAGTTCCGATTTAGAAGGCTTCAGTTTCAGCTTTTCTGATTTACTGTGTTTAAAAAAATCCGAAGTAGAGTAGTATATATATTTCGCCTCCTCGTTGCTTGTTTGATTAATTGCTCATAAGCCTTTGTTAGCAGCTTTGTCATTAAAGACAGGGCATTTAATTTAAGAATACCGCTGGGAAAATGTGCCATCTTTTTAACAAGTGTCACCTTTTTTGGGTGTGTGTGTGTGTGTGTGTGTGTGAGAAAGGGGCAAAGTTGGATTTATTTATTTTTACCACGCGTAACTTTCTTTTGTGGCTATCCTGCAGTTCCCCGATGAAGATGAAGAAACCAGACAGTACCGTTTGAAGATTGAGGAACAGAAACGCCTCAGAGAAGAGATCTTGAAACAAAAGGAGCTCAGGCGGCAGCTTCAAGCTGGGGCCCGAAAAAAAGAATTGCTGGAACGGCTGGCACAGCAGCAGCAACCGCAAGGCTCTGCAGGCCAACAGGAGGAAGAAGAAGACCCTTCACAGCTGCCTACCAATGGAAACCCATTGCTTTCTCTTCCTGGTGCACAGCCCCGCCAAAATGTGAAATATAGACTAATGGTTAAAAAACAAGAGCCGGTCATTCCAGGTTCCCCGGCTGTTCTACCTAAGCCTGCAAATGTTCTCCAGGCTGGAGACGGTGCTCAGTTTCAAGGACAGCAAATAAAAACCATAAAGCAACTACGGCAGGCTAGGACAGTGGCTGAAAACGAGCTCCAGCCGCCCTATAAAGCTTTGCAAGCGAAGTCTCCTGGTGATGCGCAGGTGAACCTGCCCCCGATTAGTCGGGTGGCGTTGGTGCAAGGCCAGCCTCAGGAGGTGAAGCCTGGGATGAAAAGAACTGTCATGCAGCGTGCCAACAGTGGGAGTGGCGATGGGCCCCATATCGGCACCAAAGTCAGGGTGATAAAATTATCAGGAGGGGTAAGTTACCAGGCATGTCTCTCTTACTGTTGTGATCTGTCCTGTCGGGGTCGTTCTCAGAAGCTCAGATGCAGAATAGTCTAGCCAACACCCATGTGTAGCTTCTCCCCGACTAACTTTGAGGGGAAAGCTAGGCACAAAGATACATGTCACTAATGATATGACTCTCTCCCCTACACATAATAGTATAGGTGGACATTAACTTTTGTTATGATCTTAAATGGCCACGTTGAACTGATGGAGTTACAACAGGCAGGCTAAATGTTAAGTAGTGTAAAAACACACTCCTTAGGATGATTATTTAGTAGGATTAGTGAACATTTGATATTTAACTGTAATTACAAAAGAAAGTAGCAGTGAATATTAGGTAAGTAATTGCATATGGTTAAAGTCCAGAAGAGCAATACCATTTTTTTTGCTCCTTTAGCAGAATAAACATGCTCACCACCTAGAGATAGAAAAGCTTAGAATTCTAGACTTAAGATATACTGTAATTTCCATTGAATGTATATTGTATTATTTTTACACCAAGAAATGCGATATAACGGGTCCTCTGGGCTGTAGCCCACTATCGGGCCACAGCCAGTTCAGAACTGGGATGTGGAAGCGGTGGATGAGCGCACATGTGTGCACAACTCTACTTGCATGCACAGTGGGAGAGCGCACACCGCTCCATTTGTGCAGGTGGTGGGTGCACATGCCCACCACTTGTGCAAATGAAGCGGTGCATTGGCCTGCCGCTTGTGCAGAACCATCCTCTCTCTCCCTCTCCTCCCCCCCGCCAGTCCGCAAAGCCGGAACGGTTGGATACCGCTGTGATATAAATCAAAAGAGTGGGAGAGAATAGTAAGCAAAAATAGTACAGTTTATACTGATGTTGCATGGAGCTTGAAAAAAATGTGTTTGTGATTAAAAAGTGCAATTGGTCTTCTGGAATGTACACATATAAAAGTGTGCAAGACCAAACTGAAAAGAAGGTGAGGTTTCCTAAATGCATCCAGTGACATAGATCATATAAATAGAAGCTTTTTTCCTTGGGTCGTAATATTAGAATTCAAAGTTATTCATTGAAATTAAATGTAGAGAGATTCAGGACCTACAGAAAGAAAGAAAAAATTTCATTCTGAAATTGGAGAATTCGCTGCCAGTAATTATTGTAATAGCAGCCCATTTAAAAAGAGATTCGTTGCACTGATTAGGTTATCAGTGAGTGCTGATATTGATGATTGTTTAGAAGCTTCTGAACTGAAATAATAATGGAAAGGGACATCATTATCACTGTCATTATGTACTGTATATACACAACAATGTGAAATCACAGTTGCCATTTTTAGCTGATGTTAGACTTCATGGATATTAAGTTCCTCTCAAGAACCTAGGATGTCGCAATATAGCTGCAGATCCAAGCAGTGTGGCCTTTTGTAATTGGCAGATGGAAATTTTGTTAATGTGCATATTTTCTTAGTGCCATCCAGGATTTTTGGTATGGCAGCCAAGGTGTACCAATAACCACTGGGACCATCATGGCAGGTTTATCCTATAATCTTTCAATTTCCAATATGTTGTATTTATTATTATTTAAATGTATATGCCAACTTCCAGCCAATGCTGGGTAGTTTACCAATGATTTAAACATAAAAAACAATAAAGACAAGGGAGAACAAAAAAGATGACAATAACAAACAGGGAAGAAATGAAAGAGAACGGCCTAAATTAAGAGATGTCAGTCATCCCCATCAGGATAAAGAGGTGGTCTTTGGGCCCCTTCGAAACATCAGGGTGGTGGGGAGAGCTCATTTAGATCTCCAAGGAACCTTATTCCGTAATATAGGAGCTGCAATAGAGAAATACACTCTTGGGTCCTGCAGATGGCATTCCTTAAATCAGTGGTGGCCAACCTTAAGCATACCATGCGCCAATTTTTTCACTTTGGGGTTTTGGGGTGGGGGATGGGGCGGGGTGTCCCTGTCGCCGCTGCCTTCCTCACTCGCGCCGTGCCGTGCCCCATCCCCCGCCCCAAACCCCCAAAGTCCTTCGAAGCGTTTTGAAGGGACGCGTTTTGCCTGCGATGAAGGGAACCGATGCTTGCCTCCTGTTCTTCGCGGGCAGAAGCATGTTTTAAAATGCTACCGAAGCCGAAAGGGAGGGCTAAAAGGAAGTTTGCTTTTCAAGCCCTCTGCGCTCATCTGGCCTCTGCCTACGTCAGTTTGAAACGCCCAGATGAGCGCAGGGCTTGAGAAGCAAACTTCCTTTTAGCCCTCCCTTTCGGCTCCGCCTCTTGCCGACGCCTCCCTCACTTGCTGGACTGGCTCGGCTGCTCTGGGCTGCCTTCGGCAGCATTTTGAAACACGCTCCTGCCTGTGCGGAGGCAGGGATCGATGCTCGCCCCCTCTTTCTCGCGGGCAGAAGCACGTTTTAAATTGCCATATGCAGAGCCCAGAGGAGCCGAGCTAAGTAGGCGCAAGGATGCAATGCGCCACTTGTAAGCATCCAATGCGCCACGTTTGGTGCATGCGCCACAGTTTGGCCATCCCTGCCTTAAATGAAGGAACCAGAAGCATGTCAACCTTGGCAGATCATATTGACTGGGCAGGTACTATGAGAAATAGGTAGCTCTTCAAGTAACTTAGGCCTGAGCCTAAGTCCAGGTATATGAGCTTGTCAAATGCATCCATTTGGCTATTGGATAGTTGGGTTATTTTTACATTCTAATCTCTATTCTACTTTAACCATTTTATATTCAGGTTATATCAATCATTAGAAAACTTTCTAATTATTTTAAACCCAATTACCATATTTTTCGGACTATAAGAGGCACTGGTGTATAAGACACACCAAGATTTCGAAGAGGTAAGTAAGAAAAAAAAAGATTTTGTCCTCCCTGACCCCCAGGAGCATTCTGCAGGCCTCCCAAACCCTCTGCATGCCCCGTTTTTTGCAAAAACAGGTGAAAAACAGGCCCGTTTTTGCAAAAAACAGGTCGTGCAGAGGATTTGGGAGGCCTGCAGAGTGCTTCTGGGGGCTGGGGGAAGACAAAAATACCCCCTTTTTTGCAAAAATTGGGGTGTTTTTGCCTTCCCCCAGCCCCCAGAAGCACTCTGCAGGCCTCCCATCTCTGCGCACCCCATTTTTGTGAAAAACGGGCCCATTTTTCACAAAAATGGGATGCGGGGATGGGGCTTCGGGAGGCCAAAAATGGCTGTATTAGGTGTATAAGATGCGCCAGCATTTCCACCCTCTTTTGGGTGGGGGGAAGGTGCATCTTATACTCTGAAAAATACAGTACACACTCAGTGGTGAAATCTAAAAATTTTCCCTAACGGTTCTGTGGGAGTGGCTTGGTGGGCGTGGCTTGGTGATCATGGTCATGTGACCAGATGAGCTCAAAAACCAATTTTCACACTTCACACACAAACAACACAAAAGCTACACAATTGACTCACACAATGCAAAAACAGCTGACTTCACACAAAATGGCCCCTGCAACAACAAGCAGGAACTTCACAGAGTCATAGAGAGCTCAAAAACCAACTATCACACTTTGCACAAAATAACACAAAAGTTACACAACTGACACACACACACAATGCAAAAGCACACAAAATGGCCCCTGCGAAAACAAGCAGGAACCTCACAGAGCCACAAAGAACTCAAAAACCAACTTTCACACTTTACACAAAAAAAACACAGAAGCTACACAACTGACTCACACACAATGCAGAAGCAGCTGGACTTCACACAAAATGGCTCCTGCAACAAAGCAGGAACCTCACAGTCACAGTTACAGCAAATAGGTAGTTTAAAAACAATGCTTTAAAAAAGTAAAAAAAAAAAAGGTTCATCAGCTGTGACAATCAGCTGTGCCGTGGGATAGTAGAAAACTTTTTTAACTTTTAAAAAACATTTTTACTACCGGTTCCGAAAGTATTTGTTTGTTTAGCCCGAACCAGTAGCATTTCACCCCGTATAATAAACTTGAAAATACTGTTATATCATTTGTTAGTTCCCCCCCAATTAAGTACACATTTAAACATATACATACTCAACTTTAATTGGAAGGGAAACCAATTGACTGGTTTCCCTTCCAATCTTTCTCAAAGGCCATCATTCATTTTTAAAACTACACAATAGTCTTGCTTACTGTTATTCACCACAATATTCAGAAATCTCCCCTTTTTTAGTGCTGTTACAAACCTGTGTCTTGACATTTTTTGGGGGGGGGAGGGTGGCTTTTTACCTCTGAAGTACAGTGTGTCTTTTATACTTTGGTCTCTTTTGCAGAAAACAGGAAGAAACCTGCTTTGGATAGTTCCACCACTGACTGCAATTCAGAAATTAGAAAATGGGAAGAAGTGGTTGATTGTACTTCTTCCCCCTAAAATTAAAATGTAGTATAATTGCAAATCTCTTATCTACATAAGAGTATTGGTGCCACCAGGTAAAATGGTAATCTGTTGCCACTTAAATATGGCAGCAAACTCTCCATATATACCCCCAACATCCCTGTATCTTGGGGCTTAGGTTCTGCAAACTACACATATCTGGTCATTTTCTATCTCTGCTTTTAAAAAAACAGACGTCTATTTACATAAAAAATGTGATAGATTTTAAGCTCCCTTCCTCTTATTTTCCAGGTATAAGAATAGCAAAACTTTTTTTACAAGGGAAATTTTGTTGTACATAGGTACTAATGTAATACATGCATACAAACACATACATTTTCATATTCTGGCTTTAGATTCTTCAAGTACTCCAAAAAGAGGTCTCCTTCATGAAAGTGTATAACTAGAGATTCTCCATCCCATGTATTCGTTCCTTATGTAATTGCAACTATATATTATTCTGTCAAAAGTCTTCCGCCTGAAGTGCATATAAACAGTACCAGAGGGTGTCCCAAAGAGGCTTCCCCCCCAAAAAAAGGCAATTGAACTTTCTTGTGTTTTTTTCTTTTCTTTTGAAAACATTTCACTTCTCCAAGAAGCTTCTTCAGTTCTAACTAACTGGTAGGAAATGGAAGAATTTATATTCTTTGCAGTAATCCAGCCATTACCATTCTGAGGGTTGGTCATTAGCTCTCTGAGAGTTGTTGTGGCCACTTGGGGGTTTATCTGTAGCCTCAGAGTCACCTAAACGAGAGTGTAAACGGATGTGGAACCTTCTTTGAACTGCTGAAAGAACTGCATTGTAAATAGGAGATACATCTGAGCCATGTATGCATGGTGTTGTATGTCTTTCTTTTTAACCTTTTTAAATTGTTTTTAATAGTTTTATTGTTTGGTGTCCTTTAAAATGCTGTACGCCGCCCTGAGTCCTTAGGGAGTAGGGCGGCATAGAAGAATTCCCAAATAAAATAAAAATAAATAAATAGATGGTGTCACATCTCCCCCCCCCTCTGTTGAGAGAGGGCTATTTTGACATAGATGGGCTCTTTGACTCCTCTTTCAAACCAGTGATCCTCTCTGTCCAAAATGTGAACTTTGCTGTCTTCAAAAGAGTGACCCTTGTCTTTCAGATGCAGATGGGCTCCTGAATCCTCTCATGAGTTTTTTCTCCTATGTTGTGCCATGGGTTTGTGAAGTGGTTGTTTTGTTTCCCCAATGCAGAGGCCTGCACATAAGTCATTGCATTGCACTGCATATACCACATTGCTCTGTTTGTGTCAGGGTGTTTTGCCCTTTGGGTGGACAAGCTTCAAAGGTGTTATTCAGCCGGCTTGGACCAGTTCGTGGGAACCGGTAGTGGCCATTTTGAGCAGTTCGGAGAACCGGCAAATACCACCTCTGGTTGGCCTCACCCTCCCGCCCCTGCTGCTCCCTGTCCTATATTCCCCCCCTTTTTTTAGCTCAGCTGATTCACGCGGCAGAGCGGATTGCCACGCCTCAGCTGAGGTCAGCTCACCAGCACTGACACCGAGGGCAGTCTTTGAGTGCTGCCACGCATGCGAGCCAAGCGCATGCGCGGAAAGTTTTACACATGCGTGCACACTCTCACATTTTTGGTGCTGCTGGGCGAACGGGTAGGTAAATTATGTGAATCCCACCCCTGACAAGCTTCTGTCTTAATGTATTCCTGGGTTTAAAGGGTGCACGTATGTTGTCTTGATTGAAAATCACCAGCAAAACGGAGAAAGAGAAAGAACAGAAACACATCAAGGAAGCCTTCAGAACTTATGACTACCCTAATTGGGCCTTCATCAGGTCCACAAAAAGATCCAGCAGGACCTCCTTCGTAACAGGCAATGAAGAGAACAACAAACGGAACAACATCATTCCATAAGTTGCAGGAATATTTCAAAAGCTCAGGAGGCTTTTCAGCCAATACAACATACGTGCATACTGTAAACCCAAGAATTCATTTAGACAGTAGCTTGTTCATCCCAAGGACAAAACACCTATACACAAGCAGAGCAATGTGATATATGTGATGCAATGCAGTGAGACGTGTAACCTGTACATTGGGGAAACAAAACAACCACTTCACAAACCCAAGGCACAATATAGGAGAATAAACGCATCAGGATAGGATTCATCAGTCCATCTGAAAGGCAAAGGTCATTCTTTTGAAGACAGCCAAGTTCACATTTTGGACAGAGGATCCCTGGTTTGAAAGAGGAGTCAATGAGGCCATCTCTTTTACTGTATCTTACGTTGTATCTTACGATTTATGGTGAATGTATTTTATGATTATGATCATGATTTATCACTTGTTGCTTGTATGTACACTGAGAGCTTATGCGTTGCAGACAAATTTCTTGTGTGTCCAATCACACTTGGCCAATAAAGAATTCTATTCTATATCAGAATTGAACAGCCCTTCCTCAAAAGAGAGAGAAGGATACGACATCACGTATCTCCTGTTTACACCACTATCCTTTCAGCATCCCTAAGAAGGTTCCACATTTATTTGCACTCTGATTCAGGTGACTCTGAGCATACAGATAAACCAACCCTAAGTGGTCTCAATGACCAACCCTCAAGAATGCTAACAACCAGAAGACTACAAAGAATATAAACCCTTCCATTTCCCACCAATCTGCTAGAACTGAAGAAGTCTATTGAATGAGAAGCTAAGCATTTTCAAAGGAGAAAAAGAAAACCAAGAAAGCCCAGTTGCTTTTTGGGAAAAGCATCTTTGGGATAACTGTGACTTGGATGATGGAGTATCTCCATGACGGTACCAGAGGGTGAAGCAAAGGTTATAGATCATTGATGGTGAACCTTTTTCTTCTTGCACGCATCGCCGCACATGTGCCCCCCGTTGGACTGTTTTTCACCCTCAGGCTTCCCTGAAGTCTCTGGAGTGTGAAAAACAGCCCAACGGGCAAACCGGAAGTTCGGAAAAACGGACTTCTGGTTTGCCTGTTGGGCTGTTTTTTGCACTCTGGAGTGCGAAAAATGGCCCATGGGCAAACCGGATGTCTGCTTTTCCGAACTTCCGGTTTGCCCGTTGGGCCGTTTTTCGCACTCCGGAGGCTTCGGGGAAGCCTCCTGAAGCCTCTGGAGGGCGAAAATTGCCTTCCCCAAGGCTGAAAATCAGCTGGCCAGCGCGCGCATGTGCACTGGAGCTGACAGGGCAACGCTTCACCTGCCCCCAGATATGGTTCCACATGCCACCTGTGGAATGCGTGCCACAGGTTCGCCATCATGGTTATAGATGATTTGATAAAGGTGAAATGCAGTGCAGCTATGGATCTTGTATATCATACTAAAGTAAAAACTTAAAGATTTCTACTATGCAGTTCTCTTCACACACTAAGCATGCCTCCAGTTATTTTTGGCAAGGTAAGTTTCTGTGGAAGAGATTACAGGTAGTCCCTATGATCACAATGGGGATAAGAATTACCATTAACTAAGTGAGGTGATTGTTAAATAAGTCACACCCAATTTTATGACCTTTTTTTGGCATGTTTGTTAAATGAATCGAGTTGTTAAGCGAATCAGTTTCCCCATTGACAGCTTGACAGAAGCCAGCTGGGAAGATCACAAATGGAAATCAGGTAAACCCGGGACATTGCAATTGTAGTAAGTGAATGTTGGTTGCTAAGTGCCCAAATTTTGATCATGTGAATAAAGGATGCTGCAACAGTTGTAAGTATGAGGACTGGCCAGAAGCCACTTTCTTCAGTGCCACTGTAGGTTTGAACAGTTGCTAAACCAATTGTTGTAAGTTGAGGACTACCTATATTCAAAAGGTTTCTCGGGAAGGTGACATAACCATAGTATTCTTCTTTTAATGACAAGCAGCTAGTTCCATGCAGTTGTGTGCGACACTACTTTGAAATTCTTTCTAAATGTCAGATACTGTGTTTACTTGTAAACATGAGCAGCCTTGCAAATAACTCAAGTAAGTAACTCATTTATTTTAGGAGTTGTACTTTCTTAGAAAAAGAACTTCGGTTATGTTTTTACAATTTTGTAATTAATGCCTGCAATGAGATTGATAGGATTTTGGCTGTAAAAATTACTCAAAATGAATCAAATCCCCACTGAGTTCACCTTAATGTAGGAGCTGTTCCGCAGGTAAGTAAGAAGACACTGAGGTCATGGAATCTCTCTTTTTGCATTTTGTCACCAAAAGATCAGAGTGGCATTTAATGCACGATAGATAAAATTGATGAAAATTGTTCCAGCAGAATTTCTCACTGCTAAAGAAACCAACCGACTTTAAGTTGCCGATTGATAGTTCTTATTCCTAATAGGACATATAGTATTTTGGCAAGAACGTCATCTTTCCAGCAAATCCTCTGGTTCCAATCTTTATGCTTGTAGAATTATTCTGTACTAAGAGTAGGATGTTCTCCTTTCAATATGGAGCAGGAATATTTTGCAGCTCAGAAGGCTACTGTGGTCATTCCGAAATTCTGTTCCTGATTTTGACCGACCTGTTTTCTTCAGAGCCTTTTGGATTGTGTCCCAAAGGTTTGGGGTTTTTTTTTTGTTCCTTTCCTTGGTGTTTTCTTTGAAAACGTTTCGTTTCTCATCCAAGAAGCTTCTTCAGTTGTAACTTCAGAAACGTTTTCAAAGAAAACGCCAAGAAAGTTCAGTTGCCTTTTGGAGAAGAAAAAAAACCCCAACAACTTTGGAACAACCATGACCTAGATGATTGAGAATCTCCATAGACCTTTTGAACTGTGCATCACTCTAGAAATGAAGGGGGGGGAAGCATCTTGCTATCAGGAGTAAATGTGGTGGTTGGCTCACATGGTAGCAGTTCCTATAATAAGTGCATCTTTTCCTGAGATTATGCAGCCGCCTTCCACAACTGCTCTGCACTTGTAGAAAAAGTTATTGAAGAAAATTATAACCACGTGACCTTGTTCCAAATGCTTGACAGAAAAAGGGAGAATTGTGATGCAAAGACAAACCTAAACATTTAACACAAATAAAATATATTTACACTGTGCACATAAATATATACCGTATTTTTTGGAGTATAAGACGCACTTCCGCCCCCCTTAAAGAGGCTGAAAATTTGGGTGAGTCTTGTACTCCAAATGTACCTTTTTTGAAGTTTTTTTCAGCCATAATGCGCTAGCGAGTGAAGCGATTATCCGCGCTTTGCCTGCTTTTCTCATTGCTGCGCCCTCCGATCAGCTGTGCTTTAGAAGCTGTTTTTCAGCCCTAATGAGGCGCTAGCAAGTGAAGCGATCTTCTGTGCTTTGCCTTCTTTTCTCATTGCTTCTCTCTCCGACGATCAGCTGTGCTTTAGAAGCTGTTCTTTATCTCCAACCAGGGGATAAAAAGCGTGCACTCAAAACCAACGAACTAATGCGCTGAACCTGACCAGACTAAGGACGCTAGCCAGATGAATACCTGGTAGGCAGAATCCCCCCCCCCCAATTTTCCTCCCCAGAAACTAAGGTGCGTCTTATATTCCAGTGCGTCTTATACTCCAAAAATACAGTAATTATACCTCATAAATACAGTACATTTACAAACATTTATAAATAAAGGTACTCCTGTAAATAGCAGCACCTCTCTGATTTTTGCTCATTTCATAAAGCTCAGGAGGATACAACCACATACGTTTTCCCAGACTGTCAGGTAGAAACAAATCAGGACAATGACCAACCATTTTTCTGTCATTGACAAGGAAGTATGTTGATATTTCTGTATCTATCTTAACCACCAGTTAAGTGAAGAGGAGCTTCTCCTTTATTTACCTTTATAAAATGAATCTGTGATTACATATTGCATATTTACATTACAAGCTCAGGAAAATAAGTACATTCAGGAAATTGCCTGGTTTCATTTCTGGAGGGAGCACTTGCGTATTATAACATTAATGTGCCATTTAGGAAATTTTCAAGGCTATTTGTACAATACACAAGATCCTTCTCTGCTTACTAACATCCCGAAATAACAGCTGATTTAAGTTGCACTTAAAATATTTTATCTCTGGTTCAAATATTCCTGTCCTGGCTTCTGCATTGCCTCGGCATTTTTGGTGTGCGTGTAGATGTGTTATGATTATTCCTAAAATACTTTTGTGCTTTATTCTTATCTGGCATTCCCTGTGTCCTGTGTAAATGTGACATTTGATTGAGTAACTATGAAAGTTCTCTTCTGTGTCTCAATGTGTGTGAGGAGTATTTACGACTTTTGGAAGTACACGTAATAGTAGGAGATTGACCAGCAATTGGAAAGAATTTAGAAAGGAAGTCGTGATCTTTTGCTAAAAGAATATTTGCAGCTTCTCTTACCTGGCTTTATTTTCCTTTGCTTTTTCTGCTAAATGTTTTTGTGTCTGCAGTATTTGGAGAATTCTTGGGTAAAATGTTTTCAATAGGTCCCATTTTACTCTGACAGAATTTTCTTGCTTTAGATCAGAGGTCTTCAAACTTGGCAACTTTAAGACCTGTGGACTTCAACTCCCAGAATTCTCCAGCCAGCAAAGCTGGCTGGAGAATTCTAGAAATTGAAGTCCACAGGTCTTAAAGTTGCCAAGTTTGGGGACCTGCTTTAGATGATGGGAGCATTTTAAAGGGGTCCTTTGACAGTATTTTATCCCTGGTAAATGTCTGGTGTTGCTCTTCTCTGTTTCGTTTACATTGGAATTTCGATTGTCTTTCCTTTTGGGTCCAGAATAAATGCCTTTTTCCTATTTTATCATAGGCTATTATTTCTGACTGTCGAGCTGAGTAAAATATGTGAATTAACATTGCTTGCTTAGGCTTTTAACTTCTTTTTGATAGATGCTTAGCTTAGCTCCTGTTTCTGACTACTTTTCTCCACCACTTACTGCTTTTCGTTTGCTATAGCCTAATACTCTGCCTACATTATTCTATATCTGGCCTCAAACAAAATTTAGTTGTGATTTAAACTTTGTCTGTAGTTTGGACAACTAAGATGGAAGGAACATTTGACGGTGCATTATAACTGACATCATTGAAAACTGCCTGTCTGCAAAAGTACCAATGTTTCCCTATATACTACGGAGTATAAGTAGGATTATTATTCAGTAGGGCAACTGTCAAGTGTCATGTTATTTTACTTGTAGGAATGGTTCTATGACCGTGGGTATTCTGTAATAATAGTAGAAAATTTAGAGTTGCTGTTAAATCACATAATTTGTCACGGAAACTAGTTTAAACACATTTTATCTTCTAAACCCTTCACTGTTCAAAATCCTAATACTTACATATATTGCATTAGTTTGTCTTTGCTTGGCTTTGCATTGCATATCATAACCTTCCTCTCAAAACCGTATAATTCCTCCATGCACAGCTATATGGTCTTCCCCTTATGGCTTCTATAATCTGTTTTGTTGAAAACAAAATAGTGGGAAAGGGGTTTCAAGATTCATAGGCAGTAAATGGCAATCATTTTAAAGCTCATCATAATCTTATTAATAAACCTATTATACTGTTTGTTCATGGGACTCTGGGAAATGTATATGGTAGTTGCCTTATTCATTCATTTTTATCTTCTCCTGACTATTGTGATACCCTGAGCTTTATAGTTCAGGGATTTCAACTTCACTCTCCATTGTCCTTGTCCAACAGTTTAATCTCTACATCACACCGGATTTCAAATCCTCTTGCCACTGAGATGTTTTCTCTGTATGCCTGCGGATATCCTCTGTGTTCTGCCATCTTCCCTCTTGTATTCTAAAGGCCCAAAACAAATAAAATCTAATGTCTTCATTCTCAACCTCAGATTATAATTGCTTCATAGGCCATGTGTGCCTAAAATCTGAGTCATCCTCATGTTCCTTTTCTTTAGTGACCTCTGAAGTAGCACACAAACATTGAGATTAAAAGAACAGGAGGAATGTGTATAAAGTAACAAATTATAATAATCTTGACGGTCTAATGGAACCAGGTTTTTTAATCATGTTCCTGTATTACCCTTGGTGAAGTACTGGAAGCTCTTTATATTGGACACTGCCTGTTGACTGCTATGAAATAACATAGAGCTTAAATAATTTATTGTATTATGCAGCCATCTTACATTATTGTTGGATCATTTCTCCTTAGCCAACGACTCTTCTCCCTTGCTCAGAGTGACGTGACTAAGTCCTCTGTCGTCTGCAAATGCTGAGTCTAATCCTGGACCAAGAACATACTTCTTTATCTCTCTGAAGAACTGTCCTAGTGGGTTTTTTTTCTATATTGAAAAACAGCTTTGTGTTGTGTGCTGTTACTACTGAATGTGTCTATAAAGCCTGACTTCACAGCTAGCACAACCTTTTTCTACTAATAATTCCAACTTGTCTGCACTACTGGTATGTACTAGGGATGAAGTGAATGGAAGAGTGGAAGAATGGACAACAAACTGTTGCAAGTGGCTAAACAACATTGATCTCACAATGAGAACTATTCCTAAGCTGTTCTTATCTCACTTGACACAAAACATTATATACAAAGTTTGCTTCTTGTATAGTCTTTGTTTTTGCATCTGTATTTCTCATCTCATACAATAAAAACGTTTGAAGAATTTTTACTTTTATAGCCCCTTTATTGTGATGTCATAGATAAAAAACCCAGTTCCTTTGTTCAGAAGACATTAATTATATTGAAGGTGGAAACACTTCCCTCCCAGGACAATTTTTGATAGTTAAAATAAATTGAGAAGACATCTGATACGGGTTCGTCATGAATCTAAGGATGATCAGGTAATCTGTTCAAAATGTGATCAGATTTAGAAGAACAAAAATAAAAATATCCTCTTCTGTTCTCTTCTGAGAAGAGAAAATCAATTTATTCTCCAAAGCACCTGAGGGCAGGACAAGAAGTAATGGATGGAAACGTATTAAAGAGAGATCCAACCTAGCACTACGGTGAAATTTCCTAATAAAACAATTAACCAATGGAATAGCTTGCCTCTAGAAGTTGTGTGTGCTCCATTCCATTAAGAAGAGATTTGACAGCCATTTGTCCAGAATGGTATAGATTCTCCTGCTCAAGCAGGAGGTTGGACTAGAAGACCTCCAAGATCTCTTCCAACTCTGTTATTCTGTGTTCTGTTCCTTTCTGTAAAGTGCATATGTGCCCAACTGACAAGGGATGCTCTACGAATATGCTTGTATTCAATACGCTGAAGCCTGACTTGAGATACTCTGAATTCTGCAAATTGAAGAACATTATGATAATTGAGCAACCTCATTTTGTGTCTTTTATTTTAAAATCTTAAAAGTACATACAATTGTTTTACTTTTAGAAGTTACGGAATATAGTAAAACCATGTTTTGGAGATTTAAGTGAGCATTGCCCAATCCCCACAAACTTTATGCATATATATATATATATATATATATATATATATATATATATATATATATATATATATATATATATATATATATATATATATATATATATATATATATATATATATATATATACACACACACACACACACACACACACACACACACACACACACACACACACACACACACACACACACACACATATCAGTGGGAACCACAGTACATAAAAGACCCAAGTAACTTGTAAATCCAATAAGCACTTGACTCCCGGCAGTAACTCTCAGTAAAGCTTGGTTAAGACAGATCATCATCTAGCAGTTATTGAAAATTGCAATCGTGGTGGGACTCAATGCATGGACCCCAGCAGGAAATGAATTGCTAACATCACTGCAGAAAAAGTGATTTATCTGCATAAATATCTACATCTATCTACCTCCCTCTTCCTGTGTGTGTGTATGTATATATGTGTGTGTATGTATATATGTGTTTATATATGTGTGTCTCACACGCACACACATATCTACAGACCCTTCACATCCTGGGCATAAATATTTCATCTCCTCCCCTTAGGACTACAGGGCATTGAATGCCAAAGCAACTAGTTACAGAGAGAGGTTTCCCCTCCGTGCCATTCTGCTAAAATACCTAATTCCCACAGCATTGTCTTACGGCTGAAGATATTTACCTATGTAGTAGGGCTGTCTTGCTATTCTTCTTCTCAACTTTCCTACTACCTTCTCCTATTGGTATCTTATGATTCTATCACTTGTTTGTATCTTAATGATTGTATCTTATGATTTATGATCTATGATTTACCATTTTGTTGTTTGTATGTACACTGAAAGCTTATGCACCGGAGACAAATTTCTTGTGTGTCCAATCACACTTAACCAATAAAGAATATTCCTATTTATCTCTTCCAACATTGCTGCTGCAGAGTTAGACAGATGCAGACTGAAACATCTGTAAATAAAGGAGAATTTGTAGCTCACAGTTGAAATGAGGGATCCTTGGTACTCTCTGAGCTTGGTTGTTTTGCAGACACAAACTAGGTAAATATCAGGTGTTATACAAGCTAGATAACCTCATTTTGCTCTCAATTTATATTCTAGTAGTTTGCACTGTCAGTGTTGGTGGGAATGGTCTTGGAGATTCTTTGTTTGGGCTGCTTATTGTTAGCTTGTTTGGCAGTTCTTTGATTGAAGTATTGTTTACTTCTTGACTGTTCTTCACTTGTTAATCTTGATGTTGATCTATGTTCATCAGAGTGCTGAGTTGTTTTGTTCTTTAGTTCCTTTTTTGGTTTGTTGATTGTTTCTTTTGTAGAGTATGTAGATATTGTTTATGTCTATGTGTCTGTTGGTTAATTTGTCAGAGTTCCAGACTTCTAGAAATTCCCTAGCGTTTTTGGACTTGGCTTGGTTTAGGACGGTCCCAGTTTCCCAGCTAAAACTATGATTATGTCTGTCCATATGTTGTGAAATTAAAAGAGGTTTTTATCATGTCTTCTGATTGCTAGAAGCTAACAGTAAAAGCCCAACCAAAGAACCTCCAAGACCACTCCCACCAATTCTGTGATGGGACAAGCCACTAGAATATAAACTGAGAGCAAATTCCCCTTGTTACTAGCATTGATTATGTTACCTAGTTGGGTAATGAAACTTCTGCAAGAAAACAAGCAACCTCAGAGAGCACCAAGGACTCCTGAAATTGTTTGTCAATCTGTCTGCTTGCCTGCCTGCCTGCCTATCTACTCTAATTTATCTTATCTATCAATATAGCTCAAATCATGTAAGGCGAAGTCGGAAGATGCGTCCCTCAAGATAGATTTCAATTGCCAGCTCAAGTTAGCCTGGCTAATAATTAGGGAACAAAGTTATGTATTTTTTAGAATATAATCTTATTAAAAAAGATAAAAACTTATAGATCAAGGAAAGAGCTAAAGATACAAAAGCAAAGAAAGAAAATACATAGTTGCTTTTGCTTTTCTTTACAGCAGTGATACGTTTACTCTTTGCTGTATGATTACAACATAACTCAATTGTTCTATATTGTCTAATCTTTTTCTTATCCTGTCTAATTTTCAAAACCATGTTTATTTATTTATTTATTTATATGCCGCCCAACTCCGGTAGGACTCAGGGTTCATTTTCTATTTCATGCAAAGCATCTATAAGAGGCTTCCAGACAGCAATAAACATTGACTTTCCTCAAGTCAAAGAAGTCAATTTCACCATTTCCACAAGTTCCATCATCTTCATCAACCATTCCTCCATTGTGGGCAGTTCCAGATTTTTTTCATCATTGTGCATACAATTCTATTGATGCAGTTATCATGCAGAAAAACAGTGTTCCATCATTTCTTTCCAGTGTTTATCAATCCCAAAAGAAAAGCCTATGATTTTAATCGTATATTAACTGTTAAAATCCTTTGAATTAGTGCATATATTTGAATCCAGAACTTTCTGGCTATTTTTTTAAAGTCCACCAAGCATGTCAAAACATCCCTTTTTCATGTTGGCATTTCCAGTGCAAGTGGGAGCAGTTGTCTCAGTACCTTAGAGTGACAGATACACAACCGCAAATCGCCCACAATTCTGAAAAAAAGAGCAGGGCCCCTCTGCTCCGTTTGAGTAACATTTTAGAATATAAGCAAATTTGCTTGTATGGACCAGTTACCCGTTTCTAGTTTAGAAAATATGGGGAATATTTGGAGAAAACCTGATGGAGGGAATATGGAAAAGGATGATAAAAGAGGCATCCACTGCATTTCAGGAGTATGGGGATATTGTAGTTAAAGTTGGCTTGCTACTTATACAAGTAGTCCTCAATTTATAACCAGTCCACTTAGCAACCGTTTGAAGTTACGATATATTTCCCTGGGGGTATCTATAACCCAGATTCGAATAGTTCCAGTAGTTCCACTACCACTACCCCCTTGCTTAACTGACCACACTTTGGGTGCTGAGCATCTGGCCTGCATTTATGGCTGCTTGCAGCATCCAACAGTCACATTACAGCAGGGGTGTCAAACTGGATTTCATTGAGGGCCGCATCAGGGTTGTGTTTGCCCTCAGGGGGCTGGGGTGGGTGTGGCCAGCTCGGCGTCACTCGTGTCGGGGGCACCTGTAGTGGCCCGAGTGCTCTGCCAACGAAAACGGGCTCCAGGCTCCGTTTTCGGCTGCAACAGCCTCCTGCAACCCTCTGCCAGTGAAAAATGAGCTCGGGAGAACCACATGTGGCCCTCTCAAGCTCCATTTTCTCTGGCACAGGCACAGTGGGCCTGTCCTTCGTTGTTTCCAGGGTGTCCCCGCAGGCCAGATTTAAGAGCTGAAGTGGTGCAGTGGTTAAATGCAGCCATTGCAGGCTGACTGCTAGTTCAACAGTTCAGCTGTTCAAATCTCACTAGGCTCAAGGTTGACTCAGCCTTCCATCCTTCCGAGGTCGGTAAAATGAGGACCCAGATTGTTGGGGGCAATATGCTGAACTCTGTAAACCGCTTAGAGAGTGCTGTAAAGCACTATGAAGCGGTATATAAGAAAAGTGCTATTGCTATTGCTATTGCTAAGCACCCCGCGGGCTGCATTGACACCCCTGCTTTACAGTATTTTAGGACCATTTTGCCAAAAATCAGCATTTTATTTGGTTCCCCCCCCCAAAAAACCTGGCTCATAGTGAACCATTAATTCATTTAATGACTGCATCTTTTGCTTAACGACCATCACAAAAAGATCATAAAACCAGGTCAGTCACCAACCCGTCACGACTTACAACCGTAATGGGCAGGCTCCATTATGGTTGTAACATGAGGACTGCCTATAGTCAAACATTTCCTGTAATCTTCGCAAGGAATGTCCTTTGAACGCAAAGCCCCCGATGTTCATGTTTTCTCAATCCTTGGCTTTTAAAATATTTTTTAGAAAACAGCTACTAGTATTTGCTCCATATATTTAGTTCACATTGTTATGATTAGAAATATTTATGGACTGTTTCAAAGAACACAATTATGTGCCTTTCACTTTACTTTCTACACAATATAGTATTTTTGCTAACTGAAAAAAAATAGATCTCGTATTGCAATTTTCGAAGTATTGCAAGTCACATATTTTATCTTGCTTCCTATAATTTCATGTGATGAAAACAACTTGATTGAGCAACGGGCAGGAAGAATGTTTGCATAATCACCATCAGTTTCAAGGAACAGCTAAATAAAATTTAACATTTTCAAAAATACAATTTTTACGGCTACAATGCCAGAGACCATACATGTTTCTGCAGTCATAGTGATCAGCAAATACAGAGCAGTATACCTCTATTAACGGGCCATTTACTATCTTCAGCTATCTTGCTATCTTCAGCTGATTGTAAAAAAATGTAAGGAAGGTGTTGAAGTATGTCCTAATTATACCCCCTGACTATATATGGGAATGTATTGCGGAAATAACAGAAATGCATTTTGTACTTTTAGTAAAGCTTCCTTTATGTACTAAACCAGCTCTCCTGTTTTCCAGCAACATGTTTAAGGCAAAAACTAATTTGTGCCCTCTCAGAAAGAGGAGACAGACAGAAGAAAAGGAAATCGGAATATTCTGTCATTCCACACTAATATACGAAACCCTAATTTTGAGTGTCATAAACATGGCGCTATATTTCTGAAGGATGTAAGTGGGGAAAGGCTGGTGTAAGTCTTAAACTGAACTTTGAATGCTACCTTGAAGCTAACCCAAATGAATTCATTTCTGGTCGTCTCACCTTGACTGTAAAAGCAAATAGAAGAATATCCCTTCATTTAAGTCTCAGATCGCAAAAGTGTTTGAACACGAAGACTTCTTTAATTTACTTCTTCTTTAATTTACTTGCCATGAAATTGGCTTTGGTGAGTTCATTAATACAAGTATTCAGATGTCTATGGAGATCCTTAGTCATCCAGGTTAGGTTGTCCCGAAATGCTTTTCCCAAAAGGCAACTGGATTTAACTTGTTTTTTTTAAAATCTTTGAAAACGTTTCTCATTCAAGAAACTTCCTCAGTTCTAACTGACTGAATTCCCCACCAGTCAGTTAAAACTGAAGAAGCTTCTTGGATAAAAAGTAAAACGTTTTCAAAGAAAAAAAAAGAACAAAGAAAGTCCAGTTACCCTTTAGAAAAAGCACCTTTTGGACATGTGATCAAATGTGATGAAATAGTTGCCAACTTTGCAGTGATCTTACACCCTTCGGTTTTAAACTTACTTATTTTATTGAATGTAGACTTCATGTTAATAACGAAACTTGCACATTAATTTGGTCAGTAGTTTCTTTCTCACTCAGCTTTCATTTTAAAAAAGAAACCATTGTTGAGGAAAGCAAGCCATTTATTAAATCTTGTAAGGTGACTTAATGGGGAATGTGGTTGTGGTACAGCTTGTTATGGTCCCCAGTATAGAAACTAAAATGTACCTTGTCTTCTTTAGATTGCAACTCATTTCACCAGGATAGGAGTGCAGAGTTGTGTTTGCAGTCCCTGCAATGCAGTATTTCACAAATAAGGCCTAGCTTATTTTCTTTAAATGCTTTAACCAGCATGTACATCCCTCTCCCTGTTAGGGTGGTTATTTGAATTTGCTTTAGCAAAGATTACATGGATAAACACAGCATTGTCACGGTTAATAGAAACCTGTGCAGTGAGGTCTGAGGTTGCAAGATCGGTAACAGTGTCAATGACAGTGAAGTATGGCCTTATCGAAAAGAGAATTCATAAGAGGCTGCCCTGGGACACTCCACCACTGTCCTTCTGTGTATCCTGACAATGTTATCTGTCCTCTCAGTGCTGAGTATCAAATGTCTATCATGAGTATAGAAATTAATTTAATGTCACCTGAAGACATGCAATTAATCTTTTAGAGGTTTTCATAATACCTTTACAGAAAGAGTTGCCAGTTTGGCGGATTTGGATTTTGGGGTTTAGTTGAAGATAAGGAAAATTAATTTTTCATCAGGGTTAATACAAGCTAGCAGGGGTACAAAGGCTGAGAGAGATGGTTAGGGAATTTGTCAAGTGTTGTCACTTGGAATAATGGTGCTTAACGTCTGATAGGTGTAATCAAGAGTTGAGATTTCTATAGAAAGGGATTAATCAATTTGCTCACTACAGAATGCACACGAGTGATACCGTTTATTTGTGCGGTTTTAAGAATTAGAATAAGATTTGATCTGTCAAATTGCAAGAAGCTCTGACAGTATCAATGGGGCAGTATTTTATCAGGACATCCTCAAAGCATTTGTTATAAATAAAATTGTCCAGCTAATATTGATAGCCAACTGACTTCATCTTCATTGTGAAACTGTCAAGGTATTTGTGAGAAAAGTAGCTTACAAAATTCTGGTTCTCCTTCGTTGCTCTTATTTATTAACATCCTTCCTAATAAAGCATGATCAGAGCTTACCTTTATAAAAATAAATAATGGAATTGGAAGCTTCTGAATCTTACTTATTTAATTTCTTGCCTTTTCAACTGAAATTAATGAAGATGATTAATAACAACCTTAGTTTTTAGACCATGTAATGAGGTGTTAGCCTACAGAAAAATTGTATTGTATCCCTGAAAAAGGTATATGTCCACTTATAATATAATAACCATACTGAAGTGCAAATATGCCATATCTTAAATTTTCATTTTTTTTTAACACTCTTAGATTTGCAGGATCTTTTATTTGCAGATCAACAGTTCAAGACATGCTATGACAAGGGCTCCCCTGCTGAGCTTTACTTCTGATAGATCAGCTTGCCTAATCCTACCCTTGACTTGTCATTCAAAAATAATACAAATATGAGTTTCCGAGGGGGGATTTAATGTTTTTAGTTCAAAATAGGAAAGTGTGTTTATTTACCAGCAGGGACATATTACATTTATCTGCTGCTGTATAAATGCAGTTTTAAAGTTCTGTAGATTGATAACCATTGTAGAAAGATTTCACTGTAGGTACATCAACTTCAGTTAAGATATTTTAAAATATAGAATAAAGTATTAGAGAGGGAAACTCTCTTAGAATATACCTAGTTCTTATCTTCAGTTTATCATGTCTGTTTAAAACACATAGGCAATGGTAGGATTCAAATAATTTAACAACCGATTCTCGGTCCTAATGATTTCTTCCAACAACCAGTTCACCAAACTGCTCAGAAAGTTAACAACCGGTTCTCCCGAAGTGGTGCGAACTGACTGAATCCCACCACTGCACATAGGTCTTTGCAGAGTTTACAGCCTTTCTAAAATTGTGTTGGTTTTAATTTATCCTCAGAGTTTGGGATGGAATATTTCATTCATGAATAACAGAATGCCATTTCTTCAAGAAGTTTCTTAAGGAATACATCACATAACCATGAGTTGACTTGGTTTTCTTTGAACAATCATAATTTAAAAAGGTCTGCCTGGTACAGAAAGACAGTAGCCTGCCTGGTTCAGACCAAAATCTTAAGTCATCTTAAACTAGCATCCTTACATTTCCCTTAGGGATGTGCAAAATATTCTGTTATTTTGGATGGTCCTTATCCATACTGAAGTTATTGAGAGCTTATCTGGTCACAGATCTTGAGGGCATATGTGCTGGCAAAATGCTCCAGGTAAAGAGGCAGTGGCTAAAACAGGGAGGGATAACACAAGGTATGATTCTGGGAACATCAGGGAAAGGACATAAGGTCCAGTTAAGATGGGAAGGAAGTGTGGTCCAATGTGGACCTGAGTTGAGGGGAGGAGTAAAAAGGCTGGCTATCCTTGAATAGATGATGAGGTGGGAGCAGTGAAAAGGAGATTTTCTCTAAAACTTTGTGGTATTTATCTAGCAATTCTATAGTGAGTGCATGAATCTGGTGAGATTTTTGTCATCAGATGAATAGCAATAAACATTGTGTTCAGCTCCTTGTACTTTTCTGGTTTCTTGCCCCTGACAGAAGATGGCCATGGGCTAAAAAAAAATGTGGAAAATTGGTGGCCTGGATGGTATACCTTGCTTCATTTCTGGTGCAGTAGTGGGTAAAGAAAAGGATGCTGGGAATATTGATGAGCTGGCTGGTACAGAGACTATGGAGAGGAGAGAGGGACAGGCTTGTCAACCTTCCTCTAGTTTGCCTGTCAGATGAGGGAGCCATCTGATAGGGACACTGGCTATCTGGGTTTAGTTTGGACAGATTTTGATTTCCTGGAAAAGGTGTACATGAGCCAGAATGGGTTTGAGTCATCATACTTGAATCAAAACACATTTTCCATTTTGTGTACAGTATATCTCCAAATGTTGACAGTCACCAATACGAAGTGCCTTCATGCCATAAGCAGGACCTGCAGACAAACAGGTTCCCCAGAATCTTGTTATATAATTACATTGACTGAAAATTCTGAGAGTTAAGAGCCCCAGAAGTAGAAGCATTCCACATTGTGGAAAGTTGAACTAGTATTTGATTCACGTATATGTCTATTGAAAAAAAAAACTCTGTGATTTTTAACTCTAAGGAATAAATCACTCGGGAAGGAGGTTCTACTAAATGCCTTCTCTTCTTAACCCTCTCTGAATTTTAGGAAGCCATGCACATTCTCTTTTGAATAAAGCATGATATTAATACTTCTTAACCTGTTATGCAAGCTCCATTCTATAGTAGTTGTTGCCAAAAATACGTAGTAGAATTTTTTTTTTTACGTCTTAAGCAAAATGCTTTAAATTTCTTACAGGGTGGTGAGAACGTTGGCTTTTCTCATTTGGAAGAATCTGTTAACCGGCTTCCGCAGCCATCGGAGCAGAGACATCAGCCAATGCGGAAGGTTACACTGACAAAGGGGACAGTGCAGCAGCCGCATCAGCCTCATCAGCACCTTCTGTCACAGATTCATTCTACGTTTCCTCAAGGACTAAAAAATATCCCAGGGATACATCAAGTGAAAAAGGTATTGATTCTGGTTTGTCCTGATATCTTCATTATTTGCTTGAAGAAATAACTTTTCAGGGTTATTGAGACGTTGAATTTGTTAACTATATTAGCTGTTGAGGTAGCAGAATGAGAATTTCTTTTGGTGGTATAGATTTGTGATTGTTGTTTTGACTTCAGATAAAAACTGTGGATGATGATAATATTCCCATGTGAATGCTGGTTCTCAGGTAACATTCCGGTATCTGATAGTTCCCTGATAAGGTGGATTCCGATTTTTAACATCTTGAGAAGCACCAAAGAGAATTGATGGGAAATGTATTTTAATACTGCAGATAACTCTATTGGGGATCCTTGAGCTCAAATCCTTTTGTAAGATCTTTGCTAATGTGTAATTTCATATAATAAAAAAACTATTTAGGAGCCTACTTTTTGTAACCCATGCGTGTTTATTGCCTTAATGTACAGTACTGTGCAAAAGTACTAGGCATTTGTACAAAAATGCTGTTAATTAAGAATGCTTTCAGAAATAGAAGTGTTAATAGTTTATATTTTATCAATTAACAAAATGGAAAGTAAATGAACAGAAGAGAAATGCAAATCAAATTAATATTCGGTGTGATCACCCTTTACCTTCAAAACAGAATCTATTTATTTATTTATTTATTTGTGAGATTTATATACCGCCTCACAGTGCAAGCACTCTCTAAGCGGTTTACACCAGTAAGCAATGTATATTTATATTGCCCCCAACAATCCGGGTCCTCATTTTACCTACCTCGGAAGTATGGAAGGCTGAGTCAACCTTGAGCCGGTGAGATTTGAACCGCTGACCTGCAGATCAGTGTCAGCTAAAGTGGCCTGCAGTACCTGCCTCTAACCACTGCGCTACCTCGGCTCTTAATTGCACAAAGTCAAGGGTTTTGTAGAATTAGAGCCAGGTGTATTATACCAATTATACCAAGCAGGTATCAATGAACATCAATGTCCTAAGTGGGTTGAAACTCAGTCATTAACTGAAATAGTAGGAAGCTTAAATCTGGATAAGGAACAGCCAGATTCTCCTAATAAGGTGAGGTTGTGGAAGACAGTTGCATGTCACAAGTTCAGGCACCATGGCAAAACTGAGCACAGGAACAAAAGATAGTTATACTGCATCATCAGGGTCTCTCCCAGGTAAAGATTTCAAACCAGACATCTCAACATCATTGAACCTGTTTAGGATGAACGTGAAGAGACAGAAGGCAGCCTACATCCACAGAAGATCTTAGTTCTCCAAGATGTTTGGAACAATCTTGAAGGAACCTTGCCGAGTTCTTTCAAAAACTGTGTACAAGTGTACCTAGAAGAATTGATGCTGTTTCGAAGGGTAGTCATGCCAAATATTGGTTTGATTCAGATTTCTCTTCTATTCATTTACTTCCCTTTTTGCTAATGGATAAAAATAAATAAATTATTAACACTTCTATTTCTGAAAGCATTCTTAATTTATAGCATTTTTGCACAACTGCATAATACTTTTATGCAGAACTGTATGTCAGAGTTTTGGGGAACTGAACTTATGGAGTGGCTGTAAAGAGGGAAGAGTCCATTTGAGTTGAGGACACTGCTGGAAATAAAGAGTTCATGAAAGAAAGGGATGTTGTTTGGCAAGCCTCAGTGTTTTGGGACTGTTTTCTCATAGGGATGGAACTTCTTGTTACATTGGAGCAGGAGTCCCCAAACTTGGCAACTTTAAGACTTGTGGACTTCAACTCCCAGAATTCTCCAGCCAGCATAGCTGGCTGGAGAATTCTAGGAGTTGAAGTCCACAAGTCTTAAAGTTGCCAAGTTTGAAGACCTCTGCATTGGAGCTTCGCTATGATTTCCTATCAATGTACAGTGAAAGCTCTCATGTCTCTCTTTGATTGTAACCTTCAGTTAGATCAGTGGTTCCCAACTTTTTTTGGGCCATGCCCCACCTAAGCATCTCTAAAATCCTGATGCCCCCCCTCCGTGACATATAATTCTTACTATTCAAAAAGTGAACTCATGCAAAGGAAGCCTAAAAGACCATTAACTTTGTTTAAACAAGGTTCCAATTGCCCCCATTAAAAATCAAATCCCCCCCCCCCCCCGTGGGGCATGGGCCCCACGTTGTGAACCATGGAGTTAGATGAAACAGTGCATCATAGGCCAACAGTTTTTAAAATGGTATACCTCCAAAGGACTAACTTATAGAAAGCATCCACAGTTTAGGGCCCATGGTTCCTGTGGGATTGAAATTCGGCAAAGTGCTGCCACAGTTAGCCACAATTACATGATCCTCATTTTCAGAGTTCCCCCTCCAGTTTCCTGCAAGAAAACTCAGTGGCGGGAAGTTGGACATCTCCTATGAGGTTTTGGGGTTGTTGTTTTTTTTGGTTCATTCTGTTTCTCTCTTTAGATAAGGAAGTATCTCTGAAACGATGATACCAATGGATCATAAGTTTCCTGGCCCATGATTTAAATGAAAGTGAGTCTGAGGGAACTATGACTGTCAGGCCGTCAGCTGTGTTTACAGGTGGAACTGCAGTCATTTGCCCTCCAGCCCTTCTAAGAGAATAGATGACTTTCGTGTTAAATCTTTCAGATTGCGTAAGCAGAAGCACGAAATGAAATACTTTTTTTTCCTCACCAGGGTATTCTGCATGGGAGAGGCAGGGGGATCGTGAGCCAGATGGGCCGAGGCCGCTTAACGCCAAGTAAGCCGAATCTGCGGGTGGTGGAGTGCAAACCTCAGCCTTGTGTGGTGTCAGTGGAAGGGCTTTCTTCATCTACCACGGACATTCAGCTGAAGAACCTGCTCATGTCAGTAGGACCCATCCAGGTAGATCATCTCCCACCTTTTGTTATTTTTGCCAGAAACCTTAAATCTTTACAAAGCTCTAGACCAGTGTTTCTCAACCTTGGCAATATTAAGATGTTTGGACTTCAATTCCCAGAATGCCGCAGCCAGCATGGCTGACTGAGGGATTCTTAAGAGTTGAACTCCAGCCATCTTAGAATCGCCATGGTTGAGGAACACTGCTCTATACATTTGAAAGAAGTGGCACAATAGGAGGTATTTGGCTGTTAACTACATATATTTAAAGATGCCCACGACCACTATTATCTGAAAGAGGGGGGAAAAACAAACAAACCCTTTGAATCAGTAAAAGATATTCACCTGCAACCCACCAGTGAATGTGTTTGCAAGCTTGATCTGGTCACGGATTGAACCCATTTTCTGAGTTATGCATTAAATATGAATAAACCAAATGGACTGGGTTTGCATAGCACCAATAAGCCCCAAGAGATTCAACGCTAAATGGTAATAGCAATAGCACTTAGACTTATATACCGCTTCACAGTGCTTTACAGCCCGCTCTGAGCGGTTTTACAGAGTCAGCATATTGCCCCCAACAATCTGGGTCCTCATTTTACCCACCTTGGAAGGATGGAAGGCTGAGTCAACCTTGAGCTGGTCAGGATCAAACTGCTGGCAGCTGGCAGTCAGCAGAAGTAGCCCGCAGTACTGCATTCTAACCACTGAGCCACCGGGGCTCATGATGAGAATATTCTCTTACTTAAGCGAATATTTTGGTGGATGCCCATTTAAGACTGAGCTCCGAAAGGCCTGTTTCTCATGGAATTGCCTCCACATGCTCTCACATCTAGATAGGTCAAAAGTGATACCCATGGTTAGGTTCTTCCTTATGTAGAAAAAAAATTAACCCTTAAATAATAGAGGATCCTGTTTTCATTTGATTGTAGCATGTCTTCTAAACTATGAAGTAGCTGCAAAAAAGAGGACGGAATTATTCTGCAACCAAGTAATGTAGGGTGATCCTATTAACATTATATCTTATCACCTGTGAAGGAAGGAGGCAAATGTAGAGCCTGCTGTATAGGGTTAAAATTCTCAATGAAATCTCCTTTGTTGAACAATGTCTTGTCTGTCTGTCTGTCTGTCTGTCTATCCATCCACCCATCCATCCATCTACCCATCCATCCATCCATTCATCTATCTGTCTGTCCGTCCGTCCGTCCACCCACCTACCTACCTACCTACCTACCCCCTCCCTCCCTCCCTCCCTCCCTCCCTGTATTTTAAGTAAAACCTCCAAATTGAGTTTGAATACTAATTAACCTTAACCTTGGACTAAACAGGACCTAATTTTTTCAGATCATCTAAATTTGGCTAGGTGCTGACACATAATGGCTCAGGAATTACAGAACTATAGTTTAAAGTGGTAGCAATTGAGTTAGGGTTAAGCATGTATAATTTAAATAGATTGGCACAGAGACCCATCTGTCTGTTGCTCTTGATACAAATATTTGAGATTAGCAGTATCGGCGTTCTCTGAGCCAGCTGGGAAAAAATGTTCCTTGCCAATTCCATCTGTCTCTAGGTGAAAATGTCAACCAAAGTACATTTCCAGTTTCAAGGGGACTCTAGTACAGAATATCCATGAATGTTCTTTTCTCTAATAACTTGCCATCTGCCTTCAAATCGATTTTGGTGTTATTACTTAAATATTCATTTGCTATGCTTTTTGATTCTTCTGTTGGGTCCATATGGAAATATTATTTAACTAGAGATATTTTCTGCAAGAATGAAGAAAGAAAAGAACTCTTGCTATATTACTATTGTTTCTGGATCTTAGGACTTTACCTGGTCGTAGTTGGTTGGGAGTTTCCCATTTGCAGGATCTCAAGGCACAATAATTATCATGTATACAGGTTGTCTTAATTTCAGTGAGAAAACCGTACAATAAGAAAAACACACACAAATGAATGGGCAAGAGTTGGAAATAATTAAAGCACATTCACTTTCCTAAAGAGCAGCAAAAGATAAAAGAAAACTGCTGTCATCACTTGAGCATTTTACTGCTGTCATCACCGGGGGCATTTTACAGCCCGGAGGCCACATCTGGCCCTTTGACTATCCCTGTCTGGCCCACGGCATCAGCAGCGTTAGCAACCGGGGGGTGGGGTGGGGGGATGGCCTCCACAACAGTCCCAGTTTTTCATGTTGTTCTTGGAAAAAGTAATTGCCCACCTCTGTTCCAGAGAGAGACCAGAGACGACCATGCTTAACCCTGTACTAACTTCTTGTCATCCTTTTTGTGAAGAGGGTGGGTGCCTGCATTGGAGAATCTTCTATCTCTGTGGAGGCTCTATAAAATTAGGGTCGTAATTGATAAAGGCTGTCGGTGGACAGAACAGTCTCTCCATTGCAAACACTCTCTATATATGTGTGGAAGGGATAAAAGAAGCAGGATTTTAGCAGATGGTTAAGTTATCGCCCAAAATTCTGAGCATGCAGGTAGCCCTTGACTTAACAAACACAATTGGGACCAGAATTTCTGTTACTAAGCAAGATTGGTTGTTAAATGAGACATGCATGATTCTGCAGCCTGTTTTATCACAGTTGTTAAGCGCATCACTGCAATTGTTAAATGAATCACATGGCGTTAAGCAAATCTGGCTTTCCCCATTGACTTTGCTTGTCAGAAGCCGGCTGGGAAGGCCACAAACGGCAATCAAATAATCTGGAGATTCTTTAACTGGTCTAATACATCCTGGTTACCTAGTCCCCGAGTTTTGATCATGTGACCGTGAGGATGGATGCTGCTATATTCAGAAGTGAAAGGACCGGTCATAAGACACTTTGTTCCATGCTGTTGTAACTTCAAATAGTTACTAAATGAATTGTTGTAAGTCAAAGATGCTGTTGTAACTTCAAATAGTTACTAAATGAATTGTTGTAAGTCAAAGACTACCTGTACTTACCTAAGAGCAAGGATTTTTGAACTGAGGGACCTATTGCAGAATAAGCACGCATTTCTTTGGGTTTGAAGCCTGATACAAATGCTTTTATTAATCTATTTTCTTTTTGCAAATAGAAGGAAAAAGAATAATCCAAGGAGGTTCCCCCCAATTGTTACTCAATTTTCTGGAAATAAGCTGGGATAAATGGAGAGCTATCCCAGCATAAAAGCATCCTATATGCCAGGGGCATCATCACGTGACGTATCGCAACTCCCCCCCCTTTGCTAAACCGGGCGTGACCAGCGTGTGACGCATCTGGCCCTGTGGGCCATGAGTTTAACACTCCTGCTATAAGAAAACAAGAAAGTACAGGTTAGGACTGTACAGGGCTTACAACCACAATTTATGTTGCGAAGTGAGAAATTTCTTAAGTGAGTTTTGCCTCATTTTATGACTTTTCTTGCCACATTTGTTAAATAAAAACCATTGCAGTTGTTAAGTTAGCAACAGGGTTGCTAAATAAATATGGATTCTCCATTGACTTTGCTTGTCAGAAAGTCACAAAAGGGGATCACATGACCCTGGGACACTGCAAACGTCATAAATATGAACCAGTTGTCAAGCATCCTAATGTAAATCACATGACCATGGGGATGCTGTAATGGCCATAAGTCACTTTTTTCAATGCTGTTGTAACTTTAAACTGTCACTAATTGAACTGTTGTAAGTCAAGAACTACCATACCTGTACTCCTGAGCGCTTTTGGTTCTGGCCCTACTAACCTTTGGCTTTCCTTTCATCACTACCGTTGTTGCCTTTGGCAACAGATTATCTACAGATTATCTCTGGTGGCTTAATGGTGATCCTTAATGGGAAGAGTTCTCTCCCTATCTCTAATAGTCCTGTTAAGTTCACTGCCCCGTGAAGACAGCTTGAGCATCTTCTACCAATAATCGTATAGAAAGAAGCCTGTTCTATTCAAACCAGAGATGGGTTTCAGCAGGTTCTGACCAGTTCTGGAGAACCGGTAACAGAAATTTTGAGTAGTTTGGAGAACCGGTAACGGAAATTTTGAGTAGTTTGGAGAACCGGTAACGGAAATTTTGAATCGTTTGAATCAGTGGTGGGATTCAAATTTTTTTACTACCGGTTCTGTGGGCGTGGTGTGGCTTGGTGTCGTGGCAGGGGAAGAATACTGTAAAATCTCCATTCCCACCCTACTCCAGGGAAAGGATACCACCTCTGACTGGCCCCACCCCCATCTATTCTCTGCCTCCCGAGTCCCTGCTGATCTGGAGGAAATGGGGATTTTGCAGTATCCTTCCCCTGGAGTGGGGTGGGAAAGGAGATTTTACAGTATCCTTCCCCTGCCACGCCCACCAAGCCACGCCCACTAAGCCACGCCACGCCACATCACGCCCACCAAGGCACGCCCACGGAACCGGTAGTAAAAAAATTTGAATCCCACCAGTGATTCAAACGATGTTCAAACTGCTCTGACAAGATCAGTTCTTGCAGCTGTTCTATTTTTTTAGTAAGCTACAGTATTGAATCATTGGAGTAGCTCATTATAGTTAAAGGGAATAATTGCACATAATATTTTTGCACTCCTGGAAAATATTAGAGGGCGGGAAGTGATATAACTATTCAATTAAATCAGCAAATCTGTATGGTAGTAGCACCATGACATAAGATCATCTTTTAAGTTGTATTTATAACATCTAGGCTGTTGCAGTCCTTCTTTTTCGGGAAAGTAGCACCTTGCTTGGCCTTGTACTCTCTAATTGCACCTTCCAGTTTCTTTACATTTATATTTCTGTGCCCTTATAAAAATCCAGTAACGTTTTCAGTATGGACTTAAAGATAACACACCCTGTAGTGCTAAAAAGAGGGGAGGGGGGAATGCTGGGTTTTTTCCCCCTGTGTGTCTTCTGCTTGACATTCACAGAGTTATGGCACAACCTAGTGCTCACTGAGAGTAACTGCAACGTTTTTCAGTGAATGCATTTTATTTAGAAAATGACTATACAGGTAATACTGATTACAAGCTTGAAATCCAGATTTAAAATGAAATCCGTAATGATTTGACATGAAGTTCAACTAATTTGAGGATTATATTGAAGATAAAGTTTATTTATTTATTATGGACTGAATGAGTTTACGCTGTAATTTATAAAATCATGGAAAAAATATGTGAATCTGTTTTCTAACCGGTTTCAAAAACTGGGGAATTCTGGGAGGTGAAGTCCATGCAAGTTGCCAAGATTGAGAAACACTGCTCTAGCCTGTATCAGATATACTTATACATAGGAGCTATTCCCTAAATCCATTTTGTATTATTTGCAGGGAAATTATCATGATGTTAATGGTGCAGCAGCTCCTCATCTCTGCTGCTCTTTTTCTTTTTGCTCTCTCTCTCTGTCTCTCTCCCTCTCTCTCCCTGCATGTTAATCTTTTGTTTCCAATATACAGATAACTAACTATTGATCTATAGATGGTTGTGATGGGGAGTATGCAGTATGAAATCTGATCACTTTATTTGCAGGATACCACTTAAGCTTATTTTATCTTTTGCAGTGATGTGGTTGATGCTGCCTTGGTGATTGCTTTGGTGATTTTACCACTCTGGTAAAGTGTCTATTCTCAGTGCGCTTAAAGCAAATTGTATGCACAAGTTGCTAATAGCCCACCTCATTTTCCACTGTCGCTGGTATCGAGGTCTCCATAGATATTATGGTTTTCTGTTGGGAACCAAACTAGCAACTATTTTGGTCTATTTTAGTTTAATGCTACCCATCTCACTATCCAAAATGACTCTGGGCGGCTTTTAATACAATAAAAAAACAAATATGAAAATATTAACATTAACATGGATGAGATAAAACTTATGTATCAATTCCACATGGTTGGTTGGTTGCTCTGCCCTTTAATGCAGTGTTGGTCACATTAGAGTAAGGTACTGGATCCTTCCCCAGTAGATGTCCAAAAGGGCTGTAGCTGTGATAAAACGAACATATACGAAGGGAAAACTAAAATATATTTCCATCCTTGCAGAAATTATTGAATTAGTTTTGCAAAATCCACTATTCGGCCAACAACTTGATTACATTTTTCACGGAGATTATATTTTTTTTCACAGAGAAGGTCACAGTTGAATCATTTGCATTTTCAAGTAGGTCTAGAAATTCTGGGAACCACTGTTTGCAGTTAGAGGGCCCAGTAGTCCAACTTGGTTTGAGCCAGCTTTTGGACTTTGAAATGCCATTATGAATAGATGAATTTACGTGTGTATATATACGTATATTCAAAACATGCTGGCTGTGGAATTTTGGGGCTTGAGGTCTAGACATCTGAATTTTTTTTTCTATGGAGATTCTCAGTCATCCAGGTCATGGTTGTCCCAAACATGCTTTTTTGAAATGCAACTGGTTTTTCTTTGAAGACGTTTCACTTCTCATCCAAGAAGCTTCTTCAGCCCTGTTGAGAAGCGAAACGTCTTCAAAGAAAAACCAAAAAGTTTGGTTGCCTCTTGAGAAAGCACCTTTGAGACAGATATTTAAATGTTACTGAGGTTGAGAAACACTGTTCTAAGAGTTAGCGTATTTCTTTTCTTCATACATGATAGAAGATGGAATTCGGGAGTTTCATTGGGATTTGTGGAATTACTCTTCCTGTTGCCTCTACAGCAGGCGACAATCAAGTTGGTCTCTGAATATTGATTGTGTCAGTGAGTGATTAAAGGTTAGAAATTCCCTTTACTGATTGGGATATATGTCTGAGAATAAGGTTTGCCTACAGATAGTCCTCGATTAACTACTGTAATTGAGTCAGGAATTATAGTCATATGTTATTTTGGTTGTATGGTGAGGCATCCACATGACCAGAAGTAAAGTTCCAGATTTTTTTGTGGTGGTTGCTAAGCAAGTGCTAAATGAATGATTCTTGCGGTTAAGTGAACCCATTAATTTGAAAATGTTATCTGGGACACCTCAATAGGTTTTAAAGAAAGCCTGCTGACATGCAGACATGTGATTGCACGGTGTGTGTGTGTGTGTGTGTGTGTGTGTGTGTGTGCGCACGCACATGCAACCATTTATGATGGCGGTGTGTGTGTGCTATATAGGCCATACATAAAGCATCCATTCCGTGGCCATGATAATTTTGAACACTGGTAAAATGACTGGTTGTAAAGCAAGGTAATCTATAAATATTTATAACTGAAGAGATACGTCAATAAAAAGCAACTAAATCTATAACTAAGAAAATTGAAACTGACTTTTAATCCAGAATACCTCTTACAAATTGTGTATTTATTTATTTGTTAAATCTATTTGTCATTTATCTTGCCGTGGGGCTCCTGTATGTGTCTTACAACAATTGTAGAAATAGTAGCTACACATAGAGAATACTTTACCTGAAATCTAGGAAGTTTCCAGAAAGGAAACAGTGACACAAAGACCACAACAACTCCACACCAGCAATCAACACCCAAATCAGCAGAGATTAAAATAAAGGTTAAAATTAGATCAATCAAGTAGTAAACAACATCCCAATCAAGGAACTGCCAACTCAGACAAACAATCCACAGTAAACAATAACCTAATCGAGGAACTACCAAGACCACTCCCACCAACATGCCACTTGCATATAGACAGAGAGCAAATCCCACTCCCTACCCACACTGAAGATGTTACCTAGTTGGGTAATGAAATATCTGCAAGAAAACAACCAAGCTCAGAGAGCACCAAGGACTCCACAGTTCAACCCTGAGCTACAAATATTCTCTTATATTGGTAATCTAGGAAGTGTTAGTAAAAGTAAATTTTCCTTTGAGTCACATGCTGTTTAGTGATTTCTTAAACTTATCCATATACATTTCTTAATGGCAATGTGAAAATTATTTTCCGTGGCCACTTTCTGTTTACTACTGTATATTACCTCTCTATCTAGTCTAGAGCTCGATTTCTGATCCAAGTACTCACCTTTGTAGCTTTTTGAGATCAGCCAATGTTGAAAAGCAAATAATTTAATGTAATTCAGATACGCAGATACACGTAATGTAGTATAATTCAGAAACACAGATTTAATTCCATTTTATGTTTCCCTAGCACCTGTATTTGGAATCCCCAAAGCAGAATCTGGTAAAGTAAGTTAATAAATAGTAATAACCTCAGTGTAATATAAATATTATCACTGCATATGATTATCAGATCAAAGTCCTATATTCTGAAAATATTTATTTGAATGTACATATCAGTTTCCCGGATTAGCAACTGTTGGTTAAAAAAAACAACCCTGTAGTTTTTACATACAGGTAGTCCTTGACTTGCAACCAGTTGCTTAGTGTCCATTCAGAGTTATGATGCCCCCCAAAGGTCCTTATGCCCTGTTTCCGATGGTCATATGTCAGTGATGGCGAACCTATGGCACGGGTGCCACAGGTGGCACGCAGAGCCATATCTGCCGGCACACGAGCCATTGCCCTAACTCAGCTCCAGCGCGCATGTGCGTGCATGCCAGCTGATTTTTGGCTCACGCAGAGGCTCTGGGAGGACGATTTTGGCCTCCAGCTGTCCTCTGGGGTGGCAGGGGGAGCGTTTTCCCCTTCCCCAAGTTCCAAGGAAGCCTCTGGAGCCTGGGGAGGGCAAAAAACGGGCCCACTGGAAGTCGGGAAATGGGGGAGTGGGGGGGTCACGCATGCATGCACAGGGGGGTGGGGCAAGTGGGGGGCTTTGGATTATGGGCACGCACGAGCGTGCGATAGCGTGTGCGCGCACTATTTTGGCACCCGAGGGAAAAAAGGTTCGCCATCACTGTCAGATGTGATCCCATTTGGATGCTTGGCAACTATTCCGCATTTACAGCGATCTGGTGATTGTGATTTTTGACGTTTTTGCTGAAAATCAGCATTTACTTTCAGTTTTCAGCAAAAATGCCCCATAGCGAACAATGGGTTATTTAAAGACTCCCAGAAAAGAAATCATAAAATCAGATCAGTCATATGGGTTGCCTGCTTTATGACCATCATGACTTTTGACTGTAATCAGTAAGTTCAATTACAGTCGTAAGTCGACGACTACCTGTATTCTAAAACTTCCGTAACAGTTCTTAATCCTTTTAGAAAATAGACATCCTTAGTCTGGTGCGTTGAAGTGCCTTGGACTACCTCTCCCATCATATCGCGCCACCATGTTGGCTAGAAGCTGCGCTCCAAAATCTCCTGTTTGAGCAGGAGGTTGGACTAGAAGACCTCCAAGGTCCCTTCCAATCCTATTATTCTATGTTCTAAACCAGGCCTGTCAAACTGGCGACCCATGGGCCGGAGATGTCATGTGCAGGCCAGACCCACCCTTGCTCCACAAAGGCCAAAAAAAGTCGCGATATGTCACAATCTGACCCATGACATGATCGAGTTTAACACCCATGTTCTAAGGCAGTGATGGCGAACCTATGGCACGTGTGCCACAGGTGGCACGCGGAGCCATATCTGCCGGCACGCGAGCCGTTGCCCTAGCTCAACTCCAGCATGCATGTGCGTGCCCGCCAGCTGATTTTTGGCTCGTGTGGAGGCTCTGTGAGGGCATTTTAGGTTTCCAGAGGGCCTCCGAGGGGGTGTTTTCACCCTCCCCAGGCTCCAGGGAAGCCTCTGGAGCCTGGGGAGGGCGAAAAATGGGCCTACCAGGCCCACCAGAAATCTGGAAATGGGCCATTTCCGGCCTCCAGAGGGCCTCTGCGGGGGCGGGAGAGGCTGTTTTCACCCTCCCCAGGCATTGAATTATGGGTGTGGGCGCTCACACGTGCGTGACAACGCGCGCGCACATGTTTTCGGCACCCGAGGAAAAAAAGGTTCGCCATCACTGTTCTAAGGAATCTGGAGGGCAGGAGGTTGGGGAAGGAAGTTCTGGAACTTGACAAATCATTAGCTTCTGTTGATACCATAGAACAGGGTTGTCAAACTCAAGGCCCACGGGCCGTATCCAGCCTGCAATGTGGTTAGATCTGGCCTGTGAGGCTGCCTTGGAAACAGTGAAGGGCCAGCGCCTCATCCCCAACCCAGGCCAGCCGGGCGCTGATTTACAACTTGGCGGCCATCCAGCCTGGAACGTAGTCAGCCTTAGATCTGTGGGACCACACTGGAGCCAGTGAGGGACTGCCCCCACCCCGCCCCCTGGGTGCGTGCTGGACACAATGGATCCCCCAGCCCTACCTGGGCCACCACAGGCACCCCCAACGTGAGCGACATTGAGCTGGCCATGGCCACCCAGTTGGCTGCTACCACCTGGCCATGTCCCCCCAGCCCCCCCCCCCCCCGAGGTCAGCCACAACCCTAATGCGGCCCTCAATGAATTTGAGTTTGACACCCCTGCCATAGAACAAGGACCACAAGTTGGAACAGGCATTGATCAAAAATTAAAAATGTGGCAGCCTTCCTTAATTATTTACAATTATTTACAAAGGAAGGCTGTGATTTTAGCTGTGTGTCCTGAATGAATTTTATAGACTGCTGTCCTAAGAACTGATATCGTAGCTAAATACAGCTTCTTCTTTTTTTTCCCCTCCCCCCTTCTTAATTGGCTGTCACAGGAAGCTGGAGGCTAAAGCATTGGGAGCATATTCTGCAGTAGTTGAGAGAGAAGCACCTAACTTGATTGTGAGGATCAGTTATTAGCAAGAGGGCTGAAGAAGGTTCAGGAGAGGGCAAACTGCCAGTTGACAGAGGAGAAAATACTGCGTTGCAGCTGATGGGGAAATTCCCCTTCCATGGTTATTTGTCCTTCCTGTTGACTTAAATGGACTTTTAAGGATATTATTCCTCTCAGGCAATAGAGGACATTCTTTGTGACTGATGACCCATTTATTTAGTGTAAAAGTTTTGGTTTTTGTGTTTGTAAAAAGAGATTGTAACTTAGTTTACCATTATAAGTTGATTTTGTAACATGTTCCATTAACCTGGTCCAAATTTAATGACTAAGGAACAACCTAGCACATTTAAGAATATGCATGGTAAATATGGAGCAGCAAATGTTCCCTAATTTCTCCAAATATTACTTTACCTTCATTAACAGTTGGGAATCCAAAGTAAGACTCAGTTGGTGTTGAATGCTATGTCTGCCCAGTTTTCAGTTCTGAAAAGTTAAACAATGCCAACTGTAGAATTACAAGAAATGGAAGTTATTTAGTTTTTCAATTTAAAATAAATGTAAAAAAAAAATATTATAACAATATCAAGTTGCAGAAGTTTTCATTTTTTAAAAAACAAACTGCTAAACCAATTTCATTGAATTCTGTTAAAATTTATATAAGGGAAATTAGATAATCCATAGGCCTGAGCTGATAAGCTAGTGTGTGAGTTATTAAAAATCGGAAACACAGTCCAGTTAATTGGATTGTGTGTCATCATAAAATAACAGCTTTCTGAAACTTCAAATATATTCATTTGAAATCTATGTTAGCACTATTACTTAAGAGGTTTAAATGAAAAGCACTTTCATTCATACTCATCTCATACTCATACAAATACTTAATTTGTATCTATGTACTTTAAATTGAGTTCTGAGTCAAATTAACAGGTTGTTTCTTGTTTAGCAGTATTTTCCATGATTCTGATTTACATGGATATACTTGAACAATGATTTTTGAGGTAGAAAATAGATGTTGATGCCTAAGTTCATAAGCTAATTATCTGGTGTACAAAATATTAAGATAGAAATAGAACTTCTTGTTGGTGAAAAATATAGCATGCAAACTTAACTTTGGGAACCAATCGTCATGGCACCAATACTAGAAACTATTATATCTCTGGGCTGCTTGCCAAAGTAGAGTTAAGTTCTCAGCCAATACCAGAAAAATCTATTAGAGCTATTTGTAAAGAACTCCAGATATGATATTCTGATTTGTTCAGAAGTGCTGAATATTGTTTGGTCTCTCTGGGATATGAACTACTCCAAAATAGACATTCCTGTCATAACGATGGGCAAGATACCCTTTTATCAGGAGCTCATGGCTTTATCAGATACAGCCTTTTAGACATGATGTAGCCCAACATATAGTTTAATTCTATGGGTAGATCTTTTTGATTCCATAGTGTTGTCACAATTGAAGTTGCACATTGCAATATAAGAAAGGTGTCAAAATACACATTATGAACCACAGAGGCATTTGGACAAAACATTCAACTGTAATTTGATTTGGGCTCATCTACTCCCTTCTCTGCTTCTTGGTTTGTCATTGAAGAGATGATTGGAAGCGTTTTGAGGGTTTTTTTTGTAACTAGCCACAATTTTGTGTTATAATCTTGCAGTACTTATCTGGCTTGTCTGGGTAAAGCCAACTTTTAAATTGTAATCTACAGTTCTGAACTTTGAAATAAAAGGTAGATTTAGAGTTAATTAAGTCTTAGTTATTCAAAAGCAATGGTGGCTTTAAATCACTTTTGATCTTTATGTGACCATCAAGGAAAACAGCCAGACTCATGTGCAGACTAGTCATTATGATTAGCAGGGTATCTGAAAAAGGAATTATTTTTTCTGTTGACATACAACTTTAGAACATCTTTTAAAAACAGCAGCTTTCACTGTACAAATTAGCTGTTTTGAACTTTTGAAACCACAGATCTACACAAACGCAAGCAATTCAATTCCTGTGGATACACTGTTTGTCTTCCATTATTTGATAGTACTGTACATTCTGATACGATTCTATTACATTCCCATGATACGAAAACTGTAGTGATATTTCACAAATCTTCCAATGGATCATTCGCTCACAAAGGTGTTGCATACCATCTTGTGCCTTAATGATAAAATCTGTAGTTACTGGATGAGTAAAATGTTTGCAACTAGTGTTAGGATGGAAGCATATACAGTATGTTTATTCTGAATGGTATTATGTTTGATCCCACTGTTAGAAAGCTAATGAAAGTTTGAAGATTCATTAGGCTCAACATTCCTATTCTTGAGAGTTTTGCGCAGTGATTCAGTTAACTCACAGTGATTCATAGCTTTGTTTAAAAAAAAAGTTTTGTACAGAATTGTTTTCTATTCCTGTAAATCCCAAGGGAACCTTAAGGTATTCCTTATATATGGAAATATTTGTGTAATGTTTTTCTCCTGTTATTTTAAGAGCCAAAGTTTACTTCTTCAGTAAGCAAGTACTGTAATAAAATCATTCTTTTTTTGGCAACTTTTCATCTATGTTGATCTTCATTTAAAGGTGGCGATCTAAACAAGCATATTAAGGTTTTCCTCATGCAACTGATTGCAGTGGTATTTTGGTTGTTATCTAATACAGACAGTCCTTGACTTATGACCAGAATTGGGACCAGAATTTCTGTTGCTAAGCAAATTGGTTGCTAAGTGAGTTGTGCCTGGTTTTACAACCTTTTCCCCCCCATGGTTGTTAAGATAATCACTGCAGTTAAAGTGAATCATACTATCATTAAGCAAATCTGGCTTTGCCCATTGATTTTCCTTCTCAGAGGTCATTTGGGAAATGTTGCAAATACATGCCTGTTGCCTCATAATCGTGGGGATACAGTGATGGTCGTAAGTGCGAGGACTGTTCAGAAGTCACTTTTTTTTCCAATACCTTTAACTATACTAAATGAATGGTTATAATTCGAGGGCTATCTGTGAAGTCTGAGTTCTCTCTGGAATAAAGAAATAACAGAGCTAACAATTTGGGGTTCATTTAACACAACCATCCCCGACATGTTGTGAATCCAGCTTCTGAAATTCCAAGGTTGCGTGGCTGAATATCACATTTAGAAACTTGGAGACTTGCAATTCCAATGATGCTGAAGGAGTGGGGGTTGCTGATTCAGCAAATCAATGCTAATTATCCCATCAGTGCTTATCAATTTTTTTTAATATATTATATTTAATATACATTAAATATAAAGTAATCTGTATCCAACCCTTTGTATTCCTACCGTAGGAATGTTGATTAGGAAACGAGGGTATTGAATAATGGATTCAACATCTCATAAACATACATTGTTGTTGTTGTTAGTTGCGACCCATCTCGATCCCATGGACAACATTTCTCCAGGCCTTCTACCATCCTCTGGGGTCCATTTAAGCTCACTCCGACTGCTTCAGTGACTCCATCCAGCCACCTCATTCTCTGTCGTCCCCTTCTTCTTTTGCCCTCAATCGTTCCCAGCATTAGGCTCTTCTCCAGAAGTCCTTCCTTCTCATTAGGTGGCCAAAGTATTTGAGTTTCATCTTCAGGATCTGGCCTTCTAAAGAGCAGTCAGGGTTGATCTCCTCTAGGACTCACAGAAGTCTTCTCCAGCACCATAGTTCAAAAGCCCCATACATACGTACTAAATGCTAATATAAACAGTGACTGGTTTTTTAAATTTAGATTATTTATTTAAACTAGAGATTATATGAACTACCAATAAAGGAGATAGATTATATATATATATATATATATATATATATATATATATATATATATATATATATATATATGTATATATGTATGTATGTATGTATGTATGTATGTATGTATGTATGATGTATGTATGTATGTATGTATATGTATATGTATATGTATACATATACATATATACATCATATATACATCATATATACATCATATATACATCATATATACATATATACATATATACATATATACATATATACATATATATACATATATATACATATATATACATATATATACATATATATATATACATATATATACATATATATACATATATATACATATATATACATATACATATACATATACATATACATATACATATACATATACATATACATATACATATACATATACATATACATATACATATACATATACATATACATATATATATATATATATATATATATATATATATATATATATATATATATATATATATAAACTAGAAAGTTATCAGAAGAAAACAGGTACACTATACCATGCATACCAGCAGAATTTAGGCAATAGTATTTTCTTTCTTTATTGAAACAAAGGGATAGGTGACAAAATACTGACTTAGAGGATTAATAATCAAGTTAATTATAAGATTCTCTATTTCTTTTTGGCTCCTTTTTCCTACCCACTCATTCTTTATCTGAAGGAGATGAATAGTTATATTCTTTATATGCTTAAAATTTATTTAAATCATCCATTCACAGATTGTATTAAAACAATCTGAAGCCTTGCTTTTCACTAAATCAATTTAACTGAAATATTTAAGTTCAGTATAAATACAAAGATGTTGTACCACAAAATTTGTGGTACTGTAATTTCTTTGCATCCGTGAAGAATACAATCCATTTGGGGGATTGTAAAAATATCCTAATTCTTGCATCCATCTATCATAAAACACATAAATCCTTAAAATGAAATCCAAAGAGCATTACTTCTAAGTTACCTTAACAAATGACTCTAGAACAGGGGTGACAAACTCGCAGCGTCATGTTGTCATCACGTGACGTATCACAACTTTCCCCCCTCCCTTCGCTAAACCAGAGGTGGGCATGGCCAGTGCGTGACGCATCTGGCCCGTGGGCCTTAAGTTTGATACCCCTGCTCTACAATGTTGGGCACCAGCAATAATCACTAACACGCTGTGGGAAGCGGTTGGCTATGTGAATGAAGAAGCCCACTTCTGAATGTGCAGATTTTGCAAATTTATTTATATAGAGGTTTTTTTTTAGCCATTTCCTGCAAGAAAAACAGAGAAGAGGAGCAGATGTTGTTCAAATCATTAATTCAACTTTCATTTTTAATTTGGAAAAAATTCGAGAATGATTTGCAGGTATTTCAAGTTGCTTTTGTTAGGCCTACTTTGAATGTTTTCAGACTTGATTCACATGTTCTTTTAAGGCTTGGTCTTTCCCACCACTTGCTTTGTTCCCCTTTTAATGTATAAGGAAGTTAATGGAAATATGGAAAGGGGAAGCATCAGAAATCAAGATGATATTTGCATCATCTTTTTCAAATATCTCATTAACACCCTCCTAGCCCTCTCCATGAGCTCTCTTAACAAGAATATAGCCTCAGAATGAATTTTAATTATTTTTTTAAGACCATCTTATAGTTGTTGTAATGATGACTTTATAGAGATCATTTTAAGTTGTTAGAATATGATACATATTTAGTTTTACTGTTCATTTAGTAGAGACAATATTAGAGGATGGTGGAATTTCTCATAGTAGCTAAACGAATACATGGACATCAGATTCTGTATTCAGATGGATTCATTTGCGAGTTAAGTACTAGCTTTGTGGCTTCCACTTTAACTCAACTTTTTGCAACAGCTATTAACAGGTTCGTCTTGTGCACTAATTGCGACCCTACTTGGAGAGGGAGGCTTTGCTCACAGTCACTCATGCCCTTGTCACCTCACGGCTGGACTACTGTAACGCGCTCTACATGGGCTACCCTCGAAGAGCATCCGGAGACTGCAATTGGTACAGAATGCAGCTGTGCGAGCTGTGGTGGATGTGCCGAGATACACCCACGTAACACCTATCCTCCGCCAGCTGCGTTGGCTGCCTATTAGTCTCCGGTCGCAATTTAAGGTGTTGGTTTTGACCTTTAAAGCCCTACATGGCTCAGGGCCAGGTTACCTCCGGGACCGCATCCTACCACATACCTCCCTACGACCAGTGAGGTCCCACAGAGTTGGCCTCCTCCAGGTCCCATCAGCCAAACAATGTCGGTTGGCGGGTCCATGGGGGAGAGCCTTCTCTGTGGGAGCCCCATCTCTCTGGAACCAACTCCCCGCAGAGATCCGGATCATCCCCACTCTACTGGCCTTCCGCAAAGCCGTAAAAACATGGCTCTTCCGGCATGCAGGGTGAAGAAGAAGATCGGATTCCCCCTGACTGAATGGTTTTAAAATGATGTTATGTTTTAATTGTCATTTTTAATTGTATTGTTCTTATTCCTATTGTACGCCGCCCTGAGTTCTACGGGATTGGGCGGCCTATAAGAACTTTTAATTTAATTAAATTAAGAGGAAACTTCTCCAAACTCTGATTTTTTTCCCTTTTTTGTCTTCAATAGAGTTTACAGATGTTGCCTCAACAACGAAAGGCCATTGCAAAATTTAAGGAGCCCGCTGATGCTTTAAAATTTCAGCAGAAGTTTCACAGGTAAGTATTATGCATAGGTTTCAATCTTATATAAATTATTTTGCATTTCTCAGTGTTAGATGAGTTGTATTACAATCCCTTTATCCCCAACCAATCTCATAAAAAACAAACACGTTGTTGTTTAACACAGCAATGGGGAAAAATTAAATGTAATAAGTTAATAATAAATACTAGAGTACAGTATTAAAAAGTTATTTTTTTCTACCATTATATAAAGCCCTATTATCTTGAGATTGATGAAGTGTTTAATTCAGACCTGATTCATCATGGTGATGATTATACTGAAAGTAAGCCTTGGGTCACTGTGTTCAGTTCTTTGTTTCTTTATGTCTCTCTACACATTTTTCAACAGTGATATCTGTCTTTAAACCACAGTTTTCCATGGCATCATTTTATGTACAATGTACAAATCAGGATTTCAGATTATGTTTTGTGTTAGGGGATCTCCAAACTGGGCAACATTAAAGCTTGTGGACTTCAGTTCTCAGAATTCCTTAGCCAGCTACGCTCAGAATTCTAGGAGCTGAAGTCCATAAGTCTTAAATTATCAAGTTTAGAGAGCCGTGTTTCGTGTCATGGTTTGTAAGCAGAATATAAAGTGGATTCAAATTCTGGAAACTAGTTTAACAAGCCAATGTCTCCGTGGAAAAGTTTGGTGCTTGACTAAACTGGGTCCAGAATATCTGAAGAACTGTCTTGCCCCAGTGGGTTGTGTTCTGGCAGAAGAGGCCAACTGCAGATTCTGACAGCCAAGGAATCTTGGCTGATGGGCTCTAGGAAAATAGCCTTTTCCGCTGTGGCCCCCACACTTTGGAACATCCTGTCACCAGAGGTGAGATCCACCCTCCCCCCCTTTTTTTTCTGGTCTTCCAAAGGGGCCTTAATACCTGGCTCTGGTAGTAGGTGTGGAGAAACTTTAGGATGGAGGTGGCTATGCAGTTGTAGAAGAAGGCACCAACTCTGTCCTGTGTGAACCCTTGGGGTTTTTACTCTATTTAATTTTTGAGGGGTCCTTGGTGCTCTGAGCTTACTTGATTTTTTGCAGATGTTTCATTACCCAAACTAGGTAACATCATCAGTGCTAGCAAGGAGTGCTGTTTGCTGTCAGTTTATACCCTGGTGACTTTGCTTGCCTGTGAGGGTGGGGGTGGTCTTAGAGATTCTTTGTTTGGGCTCTGTGGCAGTTCCTTGATTGGGGTATTGCTTACTTGGTTGTTGGTTTGAAGTTAACTTGGAGTTAATCTAGGCTGATCTGAGTGCTGATTACAGTTGGAGAGATTCTGGAGTCTTTTTGTTCTCTTTTGGGCTGGTTGCTTGTCTCAACCAGCAACATCTCTTTTGCATAGTCTATAGATGTTGTTAAGGTCTATGTGTCAATTGATGGCTGATTTGTCAAAGTGCCAGGCTTCTAGAATTCCCTGGCATTTTTGGACTTGGCCTGGTCTAGGATGGTCACATTTTCCTAATTGAAACTATGGTTAAATCTGTCTGTGTGCTGTGAAATTAAAGAATGTTCGTCATGTCTTCTGACTGCTAGTTGGTGTTCATGGATGCGTTCAGCTAGTCTTCTTCTGCCTGATTGTCCTACATAGTGGTTGTTGCAGTTCTTACATTGTATGTTGTAGTAGATGACTCCTGGTTTTTCTTCTGGGGTTGCTGGGTCTTTTGGTTTGCTAAGGATGTTTTGAAGAGTTTTAGTTGGCTTATGTGCTAAGCTGATTCCATGTGGTTGTAGTAGTCTGTTTGTGGTTTCTGAGATATTCTTTATGTATGGCAGTGTAGTTCTTTTTAGCGTTTATGTAGGTTGTGCTGTATTAGGTTGAGTGCTGAGGGACTTTTTGATAAAGTTGCGTGGGTATCTATTTGTTGGAATGTGTTGAATAGTAATGAAACATCTGCAAGAAAATAAGCAACCTTAGATAGCATTAAAGACCCCTCATTTTTACCCTGAGCTACAAATATTCTCCTTTATTGGTATTTAATTTTTGTAATTTTAACTATTCCTACATTTATAGTTGCTTTTATATTTTTATTTTTATTTCATTGTAAGCCATCCAGAGTTGCCATCGGCAGCATATTAATCAATCAATCAATCAATCAATCAATCAATCTGAGAGTGAAACAACCCAATCTTTTTATAGTTTGAGGAATACTGGCTTAGAAAACTTGGCTCCTCTGAACTATGCCAAAAATGGGGAGAAAGTGTGTAACTAATAAGTTTCTTCATCCATTCAAAAAATATATCTGCCTTAAATCATTATGCATTCATCTTTTTTCCAGGCACATGATAGATCTTTCCCATATCAACGTGGCACTGATAGTGGAGTGACCACTGGGCATAAGTTGTCTTAAAATACAGCAGGTTATGGAGGAAGTCAGAAGGGTAGAATCTCCCTGTAATTTCTGGTGCCGGCTTTGCAGACTCCTTCTGAAACTTCAAAATTACTCTGTGACAGCTGCTGACAACAACAACAACAACAACAACCTTGCTACAAATGGAAGTTGGATTACAAGAGTGAAAACTATCTGTGTGGAACATGCAGAACTACAGATCTCATGTGTGAATAGTATACACGGATATTTTTAGGCGATATGCTATGTGATCACAATGTCTTGGATCAAAAGAACTTTGACTCTTGAAAATAATTTTTGTAATGTTTTTTTTCTTAGAAAAGAATATTTGATAATGGTTGCCCTTATCTTCAGTGTGGGATGTTGAAATCAGAATGCACCCATAATCTACAGTTTGTAGCTAAGCATACAGATGCCTATAATACAGAATAAACATTGAGCCATATAATTTAATAGATTTTTTTTTTTGGCCAAGAGGCTTTGAAGCTCGTTCTTGAAACATCTTATTCCTAGTAAAGTGAATGTAATTGTTGCACATAAAGTATACCTCTCAGTATTCCTAATATTTCTTACTAACCCTATTTTGGACAAATTGTCTCACCAATTGATGCCCTTATCTAAGTAGGATGCTCGTGTCCAGGTTCCAAAATCTTGGAACAACCTGTCTTTCAGCCTTCTCTTGTGCTTTCTTAGAGGGCTTGTATGGCCAAGAAATAACTGGGGGTTGCTAGTATGAGAAAGTTACCTATTCAGGAAGAGGAGATCCATTTTGCTTAGGCTTTTGGGGAAGTGAGTTACTGGTGTTGAGCTTCATATTTTAATTAATTTTTCTTTCTGTGTAATAATTGGCAGTAATGCTTGATAACAGTAGAGTCTGCCAAATCATACTCTAGTGCTATTCCCACACCACCTGCTGAATTATGAAGACATTTCCTCTCTCAGATTTTATTTTACACTAAATAAACTCTTTCCTTCAAAAAAAAAGACCAAAAACCATTCCCTGCTTCCTTTGATTTGTGAGAAGAGAGAATTCCTTTTACTGCTCTTAGAAATCTATTCAATGTTTATACATTTCAGGCCAATAAACATAGAGCAAATAAGGATAATAAGTTACTTTGAGCATATAGAAAAATAGTTAAGAGATGTTCTTTCTGGACTGCAGGTTATGTGACATTGGGAAGTAGTGCTGTTCCTTTTCTAACTATTCAGAATCATATTCTGTAAAAACAAGGAAGACTTTTAAAACTGTGTTCCTGGTTAAGAACATGTGGGAATCAGCAATAAAGATATGAAAATATGTCTTTTAAAGACAAAGCTGTTTTTTTCCTACTGGTAATAATTACAGCTATAGCATTTTGGTATAGTGTAGGGTGTGAAGATATGTTAGACATTTTAATGATAGTTAGTAAAAACCATCTTCATCTTTGCGAAGTATAGCTTGAATTTGACTATACCAGAGAGGTCTTCATTATTTACAGCTCTTAATTTGAGTTGGAAGATAAAACCTGGGATTTTAGTTGATGGTGCAATTTAGGCTAGGTTTTCTGTGCTTAGAATTGTGTTAATAATACAATAGTCCGTCGAGAGAGAGAGAGAGAGAGAACGTATTATATCTTTGTTCATCCCAGGATATTTACACAAAACTAAGATTGCTATTTAGGATTTAACATTTAAAGTAGTGTTGTTTTTTTAAAATATCTTCACCACATAGCTCAGGTACAACTTAAATGCAACAATGCCTGCTAGAGAGGGGATTTTATAATGCCCAACCTCTACATCACATTTGAGGTCCGAGGAAACGTTTATTTCTTAAGTCAACAGATATTTGATTAGGCTGGATGACCTTCGATATAGTTTAGGGTATTTGAGGACAGTGTTAATTAATGCTTTTAAGGCTTGGGGAAATCTTCTGTGGTGCAGCATTTAAAATAATGGTGTGGACTTTTGTATGCTTTGTCTGAGGCCCATCTCATACATGATGGCAAGTGTCTAGTGGGTGTATAATACGCTCACCACCTTGGTAGACAGGATTCTCTGGGATAAGGGAAAGAGGAAGAAGACATTATTTTTTCTCTATCTTTCTTCGTAGTAAGCGGAAGGAAACCTGTCCTATCGTTGATGGGCATCAAATCTCTCACTTGAATTATCTACAGATACTACAATACCTCAACTGATTAATACTAAAATAGAACTGAGTTTGACATGATCACATTAACATTGGTCCCTAATTTTGAGATGCCTTCCACAAAAGCTAATCACCGTAAAAATAGGAGAGCCTATTTTTTCCACAATGCTTCCTGAACTATCTCCACATCTTTGGTAGAAGATCTGTTGCAACCATTATCTTGTTCTTTCTTTATCATGTGTTATTTTAAAGATGCAAAATGCAGTCACTGCATTTAATATATTGTGTAAATACGAGACTTTAAAACAAATTTAAATGAAGCTGTTCACATATTACTAATTTAGTTACACAAAAACCTACTTGGTGGGATGGGGAGGAAGGCAGTTGTGTTGTTTTATCAGAGTTGAATGGAAATGGTTCCATGTTTCTGTTATTACTGCTATCATTATTGGTGTAACTCTTCTGTTTTTATAAAGATGCCAGTTAAGTCAATACATGTATCTTGACCTGTGTATTATTTGTTCTGAAACTTCGAAAGCATACATTTGGTATAGATGTTTAGCCAGTGACCACTGAATGTGGAAACTTTTTTCTCTTATAGAGATAATTTTCATTTAATTTGGCAACATTTTCCAGATCAGTTTAGTTTTTCTACCCATGCCAATGATAAGTGCAGTCAAGTTAAGTGTGTTGCTGAATATTAATAATTTTATAGTTCAAAGCTAAATGGCCACTATCATATTCATTAATTCATGCACTTTTAACATTCATTTTGGACAAGGTTCGATAATTTTAATTTCATAAGAAATTAAAGATAATCCTGTAATGATGTTTTTGTCCAGGCTAAAAATGAGGGTGATTTTCTCTTGGTTTAGCGCTCATGAGAACATTACAGAATATCATCTCTATATAACTATTTGTGTTTTACACTTCTTCAGATTTTCAAAAGTTGTTCTGAAATGTTGGTCATAAAGGAGGGATGTTCAGGAGAAGTCAAATTTATAATGATTAGAAATAAATTTATAGGGCTAGGACCCTAAAACATACAGGGAAAGCCAGACTGTATAGAGATGGGTGCACCAACTATTTGTAGATTGTATCAAACTAGGTTGTTTGAACAATTGAACCACTGTTGATTGCGTATTGTCCTTTAGACAGCAGCCTCTAAGTGCTGGAAAGAATTATGTGGCAAGAATATAGACCATTGTTGAAGAGACCTAGTATGAGTTACATAACAACGAAGCCTTGTATATCTATTTATTTATTTGTTTTATTTATTTATTTGTTTGTTTGTTTGTTTATTTATGCTTCATATTTCTAGATCACCCATCTCCCTTAAAGAGTGAGTTTAGAGTGAGCTTTGTAGGAAAATGCCAGCATAACATGACATTTCTCCTTCATTCTTCTCTGGTTTCTTGTTTTTCCAAAGGTGGCCCAAATAGTGAAACTAAGGGATTGCTGTATTTCTTGTCAGCAACTGACTTTAAATGGTATAAATGAATATTTCATCACCAAGAGGGCTCACACACCAAACATAGGAATCACAGAAGAAATGAAAACATAATGTTACCTTTGACACCTTTCAAAATAGGAAGTGATGCTGGAAACTCTTCATAGTTGATCCAAAGGAATTTTGGCAGCTATTAATCCTGTAGAAACATTTACTTGAACCAGGAAGTCAAATTAATTACACTATCTCAGAGATACATCTTAGATGTTAGTTTACTTATTCTATTTATCTGATATAGCCCCGTTTCAGTTTTCATGATTTTATTCATGAACTGTGTATCTTTTATTTGATGGCACTTTTTAGATCTTTTTATGGGCATTCCTTAGTATTAGGGAAACAAATAAGACAGGCTTCCTATCCACAACTTTCCAGTGTAGAGTCTTAATATCTTTTCATTAGGTTGTCAGTATAACATACATATGGATGGGCTTCTTTTTCTTTTTCTTTTCTCCCCCGCCTTTGAATGCCTTTCTCACTGTCTTCTGAGCTTTATTTTGCAGCAGCCATTTTGGACAAAAAGAAGGGTTGGAGAATTCTTTTAATGACATCCAAGATAGCGCAGTTGGCTTTTAAAGCCATAACATACCTCTGAGTAGGATGGTTGAGGTGTATCTGAATTAAGGTCACCACGAAATAACAAAGACCCATACTGTTTACCAAAGTATTGCATTTGTGAAGTATTGCAAACTATTTTAAATCCTAAGGATTTTGTGTAAGGTTTATTGTAACCTATTTATTACATATATATATTTAATAACATTACTGGTATGGGCCTTGGGCCCTAATGTACGGAACATTGATTCATATTGGATCTCATGTATGCCAGCGTTTGGTATAAATCTGGTTGGGAAGGATCATTTTTTAATTGTGATATTCAAAGGATATATTCCAGTTTCCATGTTCATTTTTGGTAGTGCTGCCTCTTTTTCTGTTATGTGAGATGTTTGGTTGAGAATGTTTAAAAAAAATGATAAAACTCAGTGTTGCTCTTTGCCATTGGTTTAAAAACATTGCTCCCCAAAAAGAAGAGAAATGGGTTGACCTTTCCCTCATGGGAGAAAGTTCTTAATGAAAAATCTTTAATGCACTCTAGCAAACTGGTAAGCAGGAATCCCCCAAAGCCAGCGATATTAACTAGATCATCCAGCTGAATGCTATAGCTTTTCCTTAATTTAGTAATACAGAAAAATGTGTTGATTTACTGAAATTACTGTTAAGAGTAAAATTGTACAGTTAATCTGCTTGACTTATAATGCTGGTCTGTGCTGTGAAGCATGTTTTGTTTCCTCTCTCATTTTATGTATCTGAAAATGAAGATTTATTTTTATGTAATGGCATCGTTTTTCTTTCAGATATAGGGGAAAGAATTCATTCCTGACACTTTTCCAGAGCTTAACTTCAAAATAATATTTTTTTTTAAACAGGTGGAACTACTGCATCAGACCCATTCTTTTACAGGAGACCTTCAGATTTTCATATTTTTCTTATTTATTTATTTATTTATTTATTTATTTATTTATTTATTTATTTATTTATTTATTTATTTATTTATTATTATCTATCTATCTATCTATCTATCTATCTATCTATCTATCTATCTATCTATCTATCTATCTATCGATCGATCATCTATCTCATGATTTAATTTTAAATCATGCTTATGGCATTTTTCCAATCATGATTTTTCATGCATTGGGCCTTTGCATCTTTCTTTCTTTCTTTCTTTCTTTCTTTCTTTCTTTCTTTCTTTCTTTCTTTCTTTCTTTCTTTCTTTCTTTCTTTCTTTCTTCCTTCCTTCCTTCCTTCCTTCCTTCCTTCCTTCCTTCCTTCCTTCCTTCCTTCCTTTCTTTCTTTCTTTCTTCTTTTTTTCTTCCTTCCTTCCTTCCTTTCTTCCTTCCTTCCTTCCTTCCTTTCTTTATCTTTCTTTCTTTCTTTCTCTCTCCTCTCCCTTCTCCCTCCTCCCCCCCCTCAAAATATCCGATGACTAAAGCTGAATCGCCTGTTCAATCCTTATTGAGTTAAGGGAATTATTTATGAACTTTGTATGTGACTAACATGCCATAAAGCAGGAACATATTCAAGGGCATTTTTAGGCTTTGCATACTTTGTGGATGGATTGGACCTATTTGGAGAGTGCAGTTTCAGAATTGCAAGAAGGAAAATGTGCACATTGAGCATTTGCAAACTCTTCTCCCAAATATATATATATATATATATAAAGAGTATTTTTACCTTGTCATTTTTAGATGCTAAAATGAGGTCTATATGACTTTATGAGTGGTAAGTGTGGCCCTTCTTTCCCTCATATCACTGTGTTCTAATTGTCACTGGTGATCTGAAGTGCCATATTGCAGGCCAGCCATTCAGTTTAGTTCCAGAACAGAGTTTCTTAACCTTAGCAACTTTAAGATGGGTGAACTTCAATTCCCAGAATAATGGGAGTTGAAGTCCACACATCTTAAAAGTTGTCACGGTTGACAAACACTGTTCTAAAGTGTCTTGTCCCTCATGTTAAAATAGTCCATTGATTCATTTCCCCTTCGCTTCCTGGTTCTTAATCCCCATTAGTGTTTCACTTCGTGACATTTCTGTATTCAAGTAAATTATTTTATTACCCCATAGCAAGCAGCACTACTATCTTGACTTGTCAGAGGCACTAACCATACCTCGAAATATCTGCAATCAGATCTGCATTCTTGAATTCTGTTCTTTTAGCAAATCATAAAGTTACAATTAGAAGGATTAGTGGTTTATATCTAGCATCCCATCTAGATATGTTAGGATTATAACATTTGAGAATTGTAGTCCAGACATATCTTGGAGACCCCAGGTTGAGAAAGGCTGTTTTTAGAGATCCATCTTTTTACAACAAACCCATCAAATTGTGTGACTGCTATCTTTAACATCAGTGACCAGCAAGTTGGATGATTACAGAATAAAAGAGTTAGAAGGAACGTTAGAGGTCTTCTACTCCAACTACTTCCTCAAGCAGAACACCCTATGCCAGGGGTGGGCAAACTATGGCTCTTTGAGGACCTGTGGACTTCAACTCCCAGAATTCCTGCTCAGGAATTCTGGGAGTTGAAGTCCACAGGTCCTCAAAGAGCCGTAGTTTGCCTACCCCTGCCCTATGCCATTCCAGATAAATGGCTGTCCAATCTTTTCTTAAAAATCTTTAGTGATGGAGCCAATTTCTCCTTTTGACTCTCTCCTAGTTTCCATCCATTTGCTTCTTGTTAATCTTTCCTTTAGAGATCCATTGGTTAGTTTCATTAATGGGCCACAATATACCAATATAGACATGTGCAAATTTCATCAAATTTAGACCATTCCAGAGAATTCCAGAATATTCTCTTTCCCTCCAGATCATGCCACACATCTGGATCATAATGTTCCTATTTCTTTTGGAACATAGTGGTTGGAACCCCTTGAACAACTTCTGGTGAAGTAGATATATATCTGAAAACTACTGAACTGCTCCCAGGATTGGTATGGTTAAGGGGGAAAGAACATTCTGGATTCTCTGTAACGGTCTAATCCAGATAATGAATTTTACATATACCTAAACTGAAGATGTTTCTCCCTTCTTGATGTATGGAACTCGTAGCTTCTTAACCTACACTAATATTTTTCCTTTACAGGCTTTCTCCTTTTTTAGGAACGATTTAAATTTTGGATAACTGGATAATCTATTTAATAAGAGTTTATTTATGTTTTTTTTTCTTCTCTCTAAAGGGAAATGGTACCTGCGAACAGTTCCAGCAGAACCCCTTATTACTAATCTTTTCCTTTTTTCAGGCTCTTCTAGTTTTCTCTGAGTGGTAGTAATAGCTTGGTAATAGTTGTCGTGTAGTAATAGTGTCAGACTTGTGAAACCTTGCTCACTGTTACTGAGTGTGATCCTTCCTAACCTGTAATGTTGTGCAATACTGGATATGCCTATATAGAACCAGAAATGCTGTTCCAATGTGTTGTGCTTTAATCTGGACTGTGATACGTTTGCTGGGACAAATGCAGTAAGATCTTCGTGCTAGTGACTCAGTGGGGGTGGGGTGGGCAAGGGTGTGTGATTATGGCCTCATGTTTTGACAGCATTCGCTAGCCAAATCACTTCGCAACTCATGTGAGATGTAATCTTTGTGCATTTTATATGCCATTTCTTTTCTTGCTTGTCTACAGAGTTTGTTGTTACACTGTGGAAACTGCTTTACAAATATGTGATTCATGATTTTCATGCTTATAAACTGATTCGGTTAACTGTGTTTTTCAACCTACACACTGTAATTGAAATGTGTAAATAAAAAGGATTTCTTTTTAATCTCTTGTGTTGTGGAATTTTGTTGAAAACTTTCTCAAATGTTTTTGCTGATGTAAATATAAGTAATCCAAAGCTGTTCTAGTATATTCCTAAGCACTGAGTTATAAACTGCTATATCCTAAAAGCTATGAGAATACATTTTAATCAAATTAATTTTATCTGAACTAAGGTATTTTCCCTCTAGCTTCACATCTGATTTAGAAAAATCATATTCTCAACTGAAATACTCCAAGATAGATTATAGGTAGTCCTCAATTTACAGTTATTAATTTAGTAACCAAAGTGACAACGGCACTGAAAAAGTGATTTTTGACTACTTATCACATGACCGTTGCAGCACCCTGTGATCATGTGATCCAAATTTGAATGCTAGGAACTGGCATGTACTTACGATGGTTGCAATGTCCCAGGGTCAGGTGATTATCTTTTGCAACTTCTTGACAAGCAAAGTCAACAGGGAGGCCAGATTCACTTAACAACCATGTTAGTAGCTCAACAACTGCAGTGATTCACTTAACAACTGTGGGAAGAAAGGTCGTAAAATGGGGCAAAACTCACTTAAACAACTGTCTTGCTTAGCAGTGCAAATTTGGGGCTCCATTTTGGTCATAAATTAAAATATTCCATGAATTGGATTTAAGAAAACTTGAATAGGGCCAAAGTAAAAATAATATAAAACAGCAGAATAACTCAGCATTCTAAAAACAATACAAAAATTCAAAACTCATATAAAAAACAGCAACATTCATAAGAAGCTAGCATAAACCCATCCACCAATAATATACAACACAGCTATTGAATTCTGTTGTGTATTATGGATGGATGGACTAAATTATTAAAGTTTGTTGCAAAATCAAAACCAGAAGCTCACACAGATGACTGATTCAGCTGGATTCAATAACTTCTTTATAAACATAATAATGTACAGTATATATTTACAATACCATTAGCAGAGTTCTTCTTCAATGTAATTACAGATAGCAGAGAACAGTTAGTTTCATTTCAGCAGAGTTCAGAGTGGAAGAGTACAGAGTGGAGACTGGAGCCACACCCAGCCTTAAGCTTAAGTTCCAGTTTTGATTGTCTGCACAGACTCAGAAGTGTTTAACTCCCATTGGCTGATTCAGTTGCTATGCCTATTCATTGGCTAACCTTGTTAACATGGCTCTCCCAGTCATGAATATTCAAGTCACTGTTGAGACTCTACAAAGAGTGTAGAAAAGAACAACAAATATGATTAGGGGACTGGAGGCCAAAATATGAAGAAGGGTTGCAGGAATTGGGTATGTCTAATCTAATGAAAAGGACTAGGGGTGACATGATATCAGCCTTCCAATATCTAGGGGGCTGCCGCAAAGAAGAGGTGGTCAACCTATTCTTCAAAGCACCAGAAGGCAAGAAGCAATGTATGGAAACTAATCAAGAAGAGAACCAACCTAGAACTAAAAGGAGGACTTTTCTGATAGTCCAGGCAGTGGAACAACTTGCCTCCTGAAGTTGTGGGTGCTCCATCACTGGAGATTTTTAAAGAAGAAATTGGACAACCATTCGTCTGAAATGGTATAGGTTTTCCTATACCAGGTCAGGATAACATGACGGCAGCTTAACGGCTGTGCTGTTTAGCAACAGTTGCCAGTTCCAGTTATGGCCACTAAGCAAGGACTACCTGTACTTCCATTGCATGAGCCCTAGTTAGGGATGGCCAGGCATGATGGAATTTGCCATCCGGTATCATTTGGAGGGCTGCTGGTTGCCTATCTCTGTCCTAGATCTCTCTCGTTAGTGGGAAATAGGAAAGGTCAGAACACATGGGAAAGGAGGTGATTGAAAGCTCTACTGTCCTGTCTTCAAATTATCATCTACGAAAACTCTGTATCATAGAATCATTGGGCTGGAAGGGAATGTGGAAGTCTTCTAATCCAGAGGTCTCCAACCTTGGCAACTTTATGAGGTGTGGACTTCAATTCCCAGAAGTCCACACCTCATAAAGTTGCCAAGGTTGGAGACCTCTGCTCTAATCCAACCGCCTGCACAAGACAGGAGACGTTATTACACCCTGGACCAGGGGTCCCCAAACTTGGCAACTTTAAGACTTGTGGAGTCCAAAAATCTTAAAGTTGCCAAGTTTGAAGACCTCTGTCCTGGACAAACGACTATTTTTTTTGCCAAATCTTTTGGTATAATAAATTACTATAATACAATTATAACCTCAGCTTTTTACTTGTATAGTAAATACTATCCAAGGCACCCTACATGGCTTAGGACCAGGTTATCTCCAAGACTGCCTTCTGCCACACAACTCCCATCGGCCGGTGAGATCCTATAGAGTCGGTCTCCTCCAGGTCCCGTCAGCCAAACAATGTTGAATGGCGGGCCCACAGGGGAGGGCCTTCTCTGTGGCTGCCCCGGCTCTCTGGAACCACTACCCCCAGACATCCGGACCGCCCCCACTCTACCCGTCTTCCGTAAGGCAGTCAAGACCTGGCTCTTCCAGTAGACGTATAGCCGTTGATCCCAGGATTACAATTGATTAGATCCGGCTATGTAAGGGGATACGTGTGAGTTTTTAAATTGTTTTTATCATTTTGTATTTGCATATTCTGTTAGCCGCCCAGAGTCCCATTGGGAGTTGGGCGGCATACAAATACAACTAAATAAATACATACATACATACATACATTTTTATAACAACAATCTACTTAATCATCAAAACCCAAAACCGAAGTTTCATTTTTATCTCTTTCTAAGTAGAATACCCAGAAATAAAGCTAGTTACATTCTTTCTCCTAATGAGTGCAGTTAACTTTGCCATCTCCAGCAATTACACCATTGAAGATTGTTTCTCTCTATTGAGGCAGCCCTTGTGGGTCCTCTGCCAAATTTTCCATCCCTTTCCTTCAAATTTGTTTTTTGTGCCCTTCCGTTTCGCAGCTTGTCTCTCCCGTCTTTCCCCTCCCGTCTCTCTCGGCTTCCTGCACCCTTCCTCCTGCATTGATGATTTTCCTTCTTTCCAACTGATGATGCAAATGGACCTGAGCAGCAGAAAATTAGCACATCGAAAAGGCCATCTTTGGTTGTAAATGAGGCTTCGGGATGACAGATAGCCAGCTGCTCTGAGGTGTCCTGATTGAACCTAATTGCCAAGTAATAATTGGAACGGGACTCTTGTGCTGAATGCAGCTGATAGAGGCCTTCTGAGATGGATTGGCCTGGAGTGGTTCACAGCATGGATTGTGTTTGGAGCTCTTTTGGCTTAAGCTGGTGCCTGGCTTTAGTTCATTGTGACTAGAAAGCTGCTGATGTAATGAACTCTTATCAAGTGTGATGAGTTGTGCTGTGTGATAGTTGCTCACTCTCCTAAATTAAGACCCAAGGCACTCGCTTAGTTTTCAGGTCAAGATTTTCTTGGTGGGTTGATTGATCAACTGCCTCAACCCCAAAGGATTCTAGATGACGTATAAAATATTAAAACCTAATAATGAGAACATATTAACATCTGACTCAATCTCTCTGGACAAGCCCCCCCCCCACCTCTGGTGATCCTAAAAAAAAAAGATAAAATCTATTTCCAAAACTAGAAAAGCACCAGGCCCACATGCAATAACTTCTTGCTTTGAAAGTCTGTGTTGATCAACTGGCCCTCATCAACTGCATCTTTAATAAAACACCTTTTTTTATGTTCCTTCTTTCTTCAAACATTCTATTATAATCTCACCGGCTCAAGGTTGATTCATCCTTCCATCTTTCCGAGGTGGGTAAAATGAGGACCCAGATTGTTGGGGGCAATATGCTGAACTCTGTAAACCGCTTAGAGAGGGCTGTAAAGCACTATGAAGTGGTATATAAGTCTAAGTGCTATTGCTATTGCTATAATCCCGGTGCCCAAGAAACCCTCCATCAAGGAGCTGAATGACTACAAGCCGGTTGCTCCGACACCTGTAGTTATGAAAACCTTTGAAAGATTAGTGCCAGCCCACCTGAAAATCATCACAGAACTGCTGCTAGAGTCCTTAGTTTGCCTACCACGTAAATAGATTGGCAGAGGATGCTGTTAATATGAATGACACTGCACTAGATTTTACAACATCTTGAATCCCCAAGGGCCTATGCAAGGGTCCTTTATGTAGATTTCAGCTCGACATTCAGTACCATCATTCCAGAAATCCTTCTCCCTAAACTGACTCAGCTAGCTGTGCCTGACCACATTTGTCGGTGGATGATAAACTTTCTGACAGATATCTATGGAGTTTCTCAGTCATCCAGGTCATGGTTGTCCCAAATATGTTTTTTTTTCCAAGAGGCAACTGGGCAAACTTCTTCAAAGAAATACCAGAAAGTCCAGTTGCCTCTGGAAAAAAGCAACTTTGGGATTTCTGACAGATAGAAAGTAGCAAGTGAAGCTAGGTAAAATCACACTGATTCATTTAGCACAATCGCACCCTAGGGCTGTGTGCAATGTTCCCTCTGACATTAGAAACTGCCGCATGGCGTTTTCTTATCATGTGCGCAGCCGCGCTTCAATGTTCCCTCTAACATTAGAAAGCTCCGCGCAGCAGTTGGAAACTGCCGCGCGGCATTTTCTTATCACGTGCGCGGCCACGCAGCCGCACAGCTTAGAGGGAACATTGGCTGTGTGCTCTCTCCATTATTTTCTCTCTATACCACGGGTTTCAGCTGGTTTTTGGCCTTCCGGAGGGCAGAAGGGAGGTCATTTTCGCCTTCCCCAGGCTTCAGGAAAACCTCCGGAGCCTGTGGATGCTGAAAAACGGACCCAACAGGCCTACCGGAAGTTCATTTCCAAACTTCCGGTAGGCCTGTTGTGTTGGTTTTTCACCATCCACAGGCTCCAGAGGCTTTCCTAAAGCCTGGGGAAGGCGAAAATGTCCTCCCCCCACCCTCTGGAAGGCCGAAAATCAGCTGGCCAGTGCGCACATGCGCACTGGAGCTGACATAGGGCAATGCCTCACGTGCTCTCAGATATGGCTCCGCGTGCCACCTGTGGCACGCGTGCCATAGGTTCACCATCACGGCTCTATACCAATGACTGCATCTTGAAGGATTCTCAGTTATAGTACTAAAGTTTGCAGATGATACAACAGTCATTGGTCTTATTCAAGATGGTGATGAGTCTGCTCCTCCACCTTCCTCCCTCTCCTCCTCTCTCTCTATCTCTCCCTCCTCCTCCTCCTCTTCCTCCTCCTAAAATGCTGGATTTGTCTATAAGATAGAACTTTAAGTGGTCTAAAAAATTTCTACACATTTCTACACATTCATAGTAAATTAGCCACCAAAGGTATCTTGTGATTCACAGGTTTTTTGGGAGATCCATTCTCCCTGATAGGATCAAACACCCAGTTTATATACCATCTCAACAGTATCTATGTAGATTCTCACTCATCCAGGTCGTGGATGTCCCAAAGGTACTTTTGGGACTTTTCTGGCTGAAGAATTGAAATCAGAACTTCTTGGATGAGAAGGTATACATATTCAAGGAAAAAAAACAAGAAACTCCAGTTGCCTTTTACAAAGCATCTTTGGGACATCTCAATAGTAGCTTCTATGAGATACACAGGCAATAAGAGATTTGAAAAGCAATGTCTCTTTCTGGCTTCAAACAGGTTATCTTTTGTTTCAGATCTTGCTCTGATTGTGAGCCAACATGTTATTCTGAAGGAATTCCCTTGGGTTGAATTTATTTATTTATTTATTATTAGGTTCTTCTATGCTGCCCTATTCCCTAAGGACTCAGGGCGGCGTACAACATTTTAAGAGAACACTAAGCAATAAACTTATTTAAAAACAGTTTTAAAAAGTTAAAAAAGACGTCCAACAACATACATACCGGGGGGAGATCTCGGATATAAAATTGTGTCAAACCCCTGCCTGCAGGAAGAGCCATGTCTTAATGGCTTTTCGGAAGGCCAGCAGGGTGGGGATAATTCGGATCTCTGGGGGAAGTTGGTTCCAGAGCGTGGGGCCCCCACAGAGAAGGCCCTCCCCCTAAGCCCCGCCAGTCGGCATTGTTTGGCTGACGGGACCTGGAGGAGACCCACTCTGTGGGACCTAACCGGTCGGAGGGAAATATGAGGCAGAATGCGGTCCTGGAGGTAACCTGGTCCTAAGCCATGTAGGGCTTTAAAAATGATGATCAACACCTTGAATTGGACCCGCAGACCAATGGGCAGCCAATGCAGCTGGCGGAGTATGGGTGTTACGTGGGTGTATCTTGGTACACCCACCATGGCACGCGCAGCTGCATTTTGCACCAACTGAAGTCTCCGAATACTCTTCAAGGGTAGCCCCATGTAGAGCGCATTGCAAAATTGAATCAAACATTCACTTCCAATCCAGATTTCTTGCTTAAGCCACCATTAAGACACCCTTACCCTCTTATGATGTATTGTGACCTGTAATCAGCTACAAGGACTGGGCTTCCTATGCCCACCATGGGCAGGTTAATCTTGATAAGTTTATTTTATTTGTGAGATTTATATACCGCCTCACAGTACAAGCACTCTCTAAGCGGTTTACACCAGTAAGCAATGTATATTTATATTGCCCCCAACAATCTGGGTCCTCATTTTACCTACCTCGGAAGGATGGAAGGCTGAGTCAACCTTGAGCCGGTGAGATTTGAACCGCTGACCTGCGGATCAACTCTGCATTGCATTAGATCCTAGAGGAACGCATTGTGTCCTATGATGGCATTTTAAAGGAATGGATGCTTCTGCAGAATATCTCCCAGATAACAGATGGCTGATGTTTTCTAACCAGGAAATAGGAAATTCATGCGAAGAACAGTCATTATTGCCAATGCAAACCTGGAGAATCATCAAGGCTGGTTTAAGACTCTAACCACAGACCAGCTATGGTGTCCCTCAAGGAAATAAAAAGTCTCGTGCCATGAGACGGAAATGGGGATGATCTCTGGCACACCTTCAAACCAAACTTTGAAACTTTAGTTGCTCATCATGCCAAAGAAAACACTTTTTTTAAACAATGCAGATTAAAGTTAGACACGGCAGAAAAGGATAATTGCAGAATAAATTGACTGAAGTTGAGTCTGAAAATGAAAGAATGAAAGGCGTGAGAAAACTCTGGGATGGGTCCCCTTTCCTCTGCTTATTTCCAAACCCAAACTTATTTTGCTTACTGGTTAATCCTGCGATACCTGCTACAGGTAGTCCTCAACTTACAACCATTCCTTTAGTGACTGTCCAAAGTTACAATGGCACTGAAAAGAATGATTTGCAACCAGTCCACAGACTTATGACCATCATAGCATCCCCAGTGTCATGTCATCAAAATTTAGGTTCACCTCACTTAAGAACCACTTCGCTTAGCAAAGGAGGTTCTGGTCTCCATTCTGGTCATAAGCTGAGAACTTGCCTGCATTAATATTTGTCTATACCAAAACTTAAACTGGGGGTATTACCCTCAAGGGGATAATTTGGGCATATCCTGAGGGTGATTGAACTAGTGGTTTATTTGCGACCCAAGGATCAAGTTTGGGACTACCACAGCTGGGATGCATGTAAATCAACACTGTGTGTGTGTATGGGGGGGGGGGGAATCTGGTGGGTTCCTACCGGTGCGGTCCGATGCATAGCTCCGGTAGGGAGCGGCCAATTGCGCAATTTGCACGTGACCGCTCCGGTGCCGTCTTCGCCGGTCCGTCGCGTGCATCGCCATCTTTTTAAAAGAATTTTTGGGCTTTTTTGCTTCTGCGCATGCGCGGAAGCAAAATCTCGCTGAAATCTTGCGAGGGGACGCGCGCGACAGAGAGATTTTGGTGAGATTTTGCTTCCACACATGCGCGGAAGCAAAATCTCGCTGAAATCTCGCATGCGCACGCATCCCCTCGTGAGATTTCAGCGAAATTTTGCTTCCACGCATGCATGCACAAAACATGGAGATGCGTGCGTGCGTGCGTTGCTCCTCCATCACCGGTAGTGATGGAGGAGCAACCCACCCCTGGGGGAAATGTATGCGTGTGTGGGGGGGGGGTATTAGCATTATTTGAGATTGGGAAGCCTAAAACCCCATCTCTTATCCCCCCACAAACATTCCCCTATGAGGTGGGTTGGATTGTTTAACAGAGTAATGGAATTGGATGGGATCTTGGAGGTCTTCTAGTCCAACCCCTTGCTCAAGCATGAGACTCTATAGCAGTGATGGCGAACCTATGGCACGGGTGCCACAGGTGGCACGCGGAGCCATATCTGCCGGCACACGAGCCATTGCCTAGCTCAGCTCCAGCGCGCACGTGCGCGCTGGCCAGCTGATTTTTGGCTCGCACGGAGGCTCTGGGAGGGCGTTTTCGGCTTCCGGAGGGCCTCTGGGGGGACTGGGAAGGGTGTTTTTTCCCTCCCCAGGCTCCAGGGAAGCCTCTGGAACCTGGGAGGATGAAAAATGGGCCTACCAGGCCCACCAGAAGTTGGGAAACGGGCCATTTCCGGCCTCCAGAGGGCCTCCAGGGGAGCGGGGGAGGCCGTTTTCGCCCTCCCCAGGCATTGAATTATGGGTGTGGGCACTCGCACATGCGCAATAGCACGGTTGCATGCACTTTCGGCACCCGAGGGAAAGAAGGTTCGCCATCACTGCTCTATACCATTCCAGACAAATGGCTGTCGTTTCTTCTTGAAAACCTCCAGTGTTGAAGCACCCACAACTTACGAATGCAAGCCGTACCACTTATTAATTGTTCTGTCAGGAAATTTCTCCTTATTTCTAGCTCCCTGAGGGCTAGAAATCACATTTTTCTGCTTTGTAGCCAAGCACGTTACCCACTAGCTCTTTTCATGCATCTTTGTTTTTATAAGGACAAATATTACTGAACTTTCAACAGCCCGCTTTGAGGCTGTTGATGGAGTAGGTTTTTGGACTTCTGTAAAATCCACTGCCCTACAGACTAGAGATCTGTTCTTGGATGTGAGTGCATATTGGTATGGAGAGAAGAGGACAACCAGCAGCAAAGATGCTGAAAGTACATTAAAAGATGCGGAAATGCATTTCAACACCAAGCCACGTTTACTGTTCGCAGTGTGGCTGATCGGTTTGCTGACTGAGCAAGGTTTGTGCACACATGCTCTGACGCCACTAGAGGTCTCCTCCGTTCCATTGATAAAGGCCATTCTTGTTCTTGTTTGCTTTTAGAAAGGCCGTGGAAGACCTCCTGGGTTCCACAACATCAAATCCCCTCCCCTTTTCTATTTACCATCTGCCCCCTGAGGAGAAATGCAGGGAACTCAAAAGCTTTCGCCTGATGTGGTTGGCCTTTAGAAAGAGAATGGTGGCTGTTGATCTTGGCAGTTGTACAGGAAGGGGCTACTGAAGGACACTCAATTGCTTAGATCTCAAGTGCACCTGCCCCAAGAATCTCTCCTTCTCGCATTCAGATTTCTGAGCATCGGGCTCTTTGTTTTTTAAAGTCAATTTAGGGATACACTGGGGGGGGGGGATTCTGAAATGCATGGCAAAGGACGACTCTGAAACAAATTTGTAACATCATCCACATTGCAAAAAGGGGATAGAAGTAATTTCCCTCTCTCTTACACACATACACAAAACCAAGCATTGTGAGAAATTAGGTTCAGCCACTAAATGTAAAGATGCATTGCAAGTGCAAATTGTTAGCAACCCAAAATTGAAATGGGCAGCCATATAGAGGAGAGAGAGAGAGAGAGAGAGAGAGAGAGAGAGAGAGAGAGAGAGAGAGAGAGAGAGAGAGAGAGAGAGAGAGAGAGAGAGAGAGAGAGAGAGAGAGAGATGGCATAGATAGATAGATAGATAGATAGATAGATAGATAGATAGATAGATGGATGGATGGATGGATGGATGGATGGATGGATGGATGGATGGATGGATGGATGGAAGGAAGGAAGGAAGGAAGGAAGGAAGGAAAGAAAAAAGAAAGAAAGAAAGGAAGGAAGGAAGGAAGGAAGGAAGGAAGGAAGGAAGGAAGGAAGGAAGAAAGAAAGACATAAGTACTTTTTATACCATTATACACTATGGCCGTGATGGCGAGCCTATGGCACACATGCCCGAAGTGCCATGCGGAGCCATGTCGCTTGGCACGTGCGGCGTCACCCGTTCCTCTTCCGGATACCTAGCGTGCATGCACATGTGACAATCAGCTGGCCTTTCCGCATGCGGCAGTGCCAGAAACCGAAAGAGCTGGTCTTCCATTTTCTGGCGTGAGCATGCACGCCAGCCATCTGATCGGCATGTGCACATCTGCAGCAGTAACCGGAAGACTTGCTGGCTGGTGCATATGCATGCGCTGGAAACCAGAAGTTTATTTTCCAGCACACACATGGCCCCTGGGCAGCTCCTCTTTCTGGTTGTGGCCCAGACGAGCGCGTGAAGTGCTCCCTTTTCGGCACCCAGTGCCCCCCGCGCGCTCCCTTTTCGGCACTCGGTGCCCCCCGCACGCTCCCTTTTCGGCACCCAGTGCCCCCCGCGCGCTCCCTTTTTGGCACTCGGTGCCCCCCGCACGCTCCCTTTTCGGCACCCAGTGCCCCCCGCACGCTCCCTTTTCGGCACCCAGTGCCCCCCGCACGCTCCCTTTTCGGCACCCAGTGCCCCCCGCGCGCTCCCTTTTCGGCACCCAGTGCCCCCCGCGCGCTCCCTTTTCGGCACCCAGTGCCCCCCGCGCGCTCCGTTTTTGGCACCCAGTGCCCCCCGCGCGCTCCCTTTTCGGCACTCGGTGCCCCCCGCACGCTCCCTTTTCGGCACCCAGTGCCCCCCGCGCGCTCCCTTTTCGGCACTCGGTGCCAAAAGGGTTCACCATCACTGCACTATGGAATTCTCTGGCATTGGACAGGATGATGGCCTACAAAATGGGACAACTCACCACAGCCAACTCATCATAGTCAACCTGGCACCACCATCTCTTCCTGGCCATCTTGGTGTGGCCAACTTGCCGCAGCACAACCCACATGAGATAACCAACATGATAAATGTTATCCACCAGTTTTTCTTCTACATTATTTTCATTGACAAAAATGGAAATAATGTAGAAGGATAACATTTATTGCATTGAGTTATCCTGCAGTGAGTTGTACCGCTGTTAGTTGACCGTGGCAAAATGGCTTTGACAAGATGGCCATGGCAAGATGGCCATGGCTAGTTGGTCTAGACCAGGGGTCAGCAACCTGCGGCTCTGGAGCCGCATGTGGCTCTTTCATCCCTCTGCTGCGGCTCCCTATCGCCGGTTGGCACCACAATTTTGAGAGGAGCTTTCGGTTAGGGTGGGGGGAAGCAGGGCGTGCCAGGAGGAGACTCTATGGCAAGGGGTGGGTTTTCCGGTCAGCTCCACAATTGATAGGGCTTTTGGTTAGGACAGGGGGAGGAAAAAGGATGCTGCGCTAGGAGGAGACACTATGGTGGGAGAACCGGACTTCCGGTTGGCTCCAGAATTGATCGGGGGCTTCCGGTTAGGACCTTTGTGGCTCTTTGAGTGTTAAGGTTGCCGACTCCTGGTCTAGACCCGATGGTCTAAGTGCCACTGTGATGCTTATTAAAAGAGGGCTGGTCACATTCAGAGAACGCTACTCAGTGGTTACTCATTATGAGGGCTAGCTTATGTATCAAAAGCATCAACAATAAAAGAAGCCTATGCCCTATTTGTGAAATTCATGGATCTTCATAGCAACTCCTCTTCAATTCTTATGCCGTTTATCTTCCATGTCCACAATAGTTCCTTAAGTATCATCAAGAACCCCTTTCAGTTTCACCATTTTACTGATTTTACTGCTCCTTTCTCTGAGGTTTCTGCTTCATCCTGCCTGACACTAGAGCTAGCTGCCAGATGGAGAATTTATTCAGGAGCCAAGAGCTCCTGTTCAGTGTCCCACTTAGCCAGCCTGCTTCTATTTATGAATCTGGCATGGCGTTTCAGTGACTTGAAGATGCTGCATTTGGCCAAAAAAGGTCAACTCTCCACTACTCAACTACTCCAGCAATTCAAGCCCTAGCACTACATGACAGTGAGCTCCTGTCACTCACCTCAACTCCTGCCAACTTAGCAGTTCAAAAGCATGCATTATTTTCTTTTTATAACCCTGTGATCCTCTTATTTTGGGTGGAGTCAGGGAAACTGGGTATAGATGAGCGTTTACTGGCTGGATGCCCTTCCTGACACCTACCGTATTTTTCGGAGTATAAGACGCACCTTAGTTTTTGGGGAGGAAAATAGGGGAAAACAATCTGCCTACCAGAGATCCGAGCTATTCCCACCTTGCTGGCCTTCCGGAAAGCTATTAAGACATGGCTCTTCCTGCAGGCGGTGTGATGTGACTGTTGAACATCTCAGGTCTCCCCCAGGTATGAATGTGTTGTTTGGCCTTTTAGTTTTTTAATTACCATATTTTTCGGAGTATAAGACGCACCTTAGTTTTGGGGGAGGAAAATAGGGGAAAACAATCTGCCTACCAGTTATTCATCTGGCTAGCATCCTTAGTCTGGTCAGCTTCAGCACATTATTTTATCCCCTGGTTAGGACTTAAAAAAACCTTCTTCTGAGAGAATAACAATGAAAGAGCCTGCAAGCCAGTAAGAGCTGGGAAGATAGTTAGCACCTGGTTAGGGCTAGAAAAAAACTTATTCGGAGCAAGTAGAGCAATGAAAAAAACCCTGCAAAGACTTAGGGCTGGAAAAACATTCTTTGGAGAGAGTAACAATGAAAAAGCCTGCAAGGTAAGAGCTGGGAAGATCTGTTAGCACCTAGTTAGGGCTGGAAAAAAAAAAGCTACATTCGAAGTATAAGACGCACCCAAATTTTCAGCCACTTTTAGGGAGGAAAAAGGTGCGTCTTATACTCCGAAAAATACAGTATGTGGAGTTCACAGCAGATATTTTTTCTTTGTGCCTTGATCAGAAACATCTGCCACTACCTAGGATTGAATCTCGACCTTCTGAATTTCACCCCTAGGCCACCATGCCGCTCTCCAAAAGAATGCAAATGCAAGTAGATAAATAGGTCCCACTCCAGTGGGAAGCTAACAGCACTTTGTGCGATAGCAAGAAACCAGATAGCACCAGGCTTGCCCAAATGCAAGGCGAAATCAATGGAGAAAAGCCCTGGATGACACCAACACTACCACAAATCATGTGTGTGGAACTAATTTGTCCCCAGTGGTGCACTCTGGATAGCATGCGAGTGTGAATTAAACAAACTAGTGATCTCAGGCAGCTAAACCACTCTGTAATAACATTGTAGGCTCCCTGGCTCTTGATGTACAAATGCCATATGCTGAATGAATGAATGAATGAATGAATGAATGAATGAATGAATGAATGAATGAATGAATGAATGAATGAATGAATCCTTCATTCAGACACTCCCAAATGCCCTCAGTGAAGGAGATGAGAGTTGCACATGCCATCCATCTTTGAAATGGAGAGTTGTGATCCCAATGGTCAGTGACGTTCACTACAAGAAACTCATGAATGCCAATCATTTCCACCGATGAATTGGGAACTAGGTGGCGTTAAGACGGATCCATGGATCTAAGAAAAAAAGAAAAAAAAAGTACAATGGGGAACTTTTGTGTGTAACAGTCTCTAGTTTGCCCAGCGACCACCGCAACTTTTCTCACTTGGATCCCCTCCATGCAGCTGGGGCTTCAAATTCCTTGCCAGCTTTGGGTGAGGCTACTCTACAGCATAACCCACACCCACCTTATCAACAAAATGTCATTTGAAATATCCAGCTTAACTCTTAGAAGTTTGGAAAATGGCACCTGGGTAGATTTTACCACTAGCATGACTGATAATGAGAGAACTTTATGATGCCTGTGTGGACATTAGAGAAGGTGTTATCAATCACTCAAGGATTCCTATAGGCCGCAGCAACCACACCCCTAAATGTACATAGTTTAAACTCAGAGTTTATAACTGCAGATGTATTAACAGCATTCCGGACCCAGAGATTTTAAAACCTTAATGATATTGACTCAGTACTGGGAGAACAAGGAAGAGCTTTAATAGGCTCAAAGACCATCGCTTTGAACGTAGAAAAGTCCCCCGAGAGATTCCCCCTTGAAGGTGGATTGTGAGCCCTAAAATTCTTGACACATTCTGGAAGAAGAAGAGCAGAGAGATATGGAATTTGATTTCCTTCCTTCCTTCCTTCCTTCCTTCCTTCCTTCCTTCCTTCCTTCCTTCCTTCCTTCCTCCCTCCCTCCCTCCCTCCCTTCCTCCCTCCCTCCCTCCCTCCCTCCCTCCCTCCCTCCCTCTTTCCCTTTCCTTTCCTTTCCTTTATTCCTTTCCTTTTTTCCTTTCCTTTCCTTTCCTTCTTTCCTTTCCTTTCCTTTCTTTTTCTAATTCTTAGCTGGACTTCCTCTTCAGGTTGAATCGTGGAATGTCCATGAACCCATCTGTGCTTGGCATGAATCTGAGCACCAGTGGCACATTGTTTTATTTATATACGTATTTTCGTATTTTCATATTTACCGTATTTTTCGGAGTATAAGACGCACATTTTTGCCCCCCCAAAGAGGGTGGAAATGTCGGTGTGTCTTATACACCGAATACAGTCATTTTTGGCCTCCCGAAGCCCCACCCCTAAATCCCATTTTTGCGAAAACATGGGCCATTTTTTGCAAAAATGGGGGTGTTTTGCCTTCCCCCACCCCCTAGGAGTGCTCTGCAGGCTTTCCAAACCCTCTGCATGCCCCGTTTTAAAAAAAAGAGAGCGAAAAACAGGCCGTTTTTTTTTGCAAAAACAGGGGCGTTTTTGCCTTCTAATTACCCCATCTAGCATGACTGGAGGAGGAATTCTGGGAGTTGAAGTCCACTAGTCTTAAAGCTGTCAAGTTTGAAGACCCCTGGGTTAGAGGTTAGGGGTGCAAGGTCTTCAAACTTGGCAAGTTTAAGACTTGTGGACTTCAACTCCCATTCCTGAGCTAGCATGACTGGAGGAGGAATTCTGGGAGTTGAAGTCCACTAGTCGTAAAGCTGTCAAGTTTGAAGTTTGTAAAAAGTATACATGGTTGAAAAAAGTATCATGGTTGTAAAAAGTATTCTGCTACACTGATATTTTATTAAATAATATATTACTACACCATTTGGTTCAGAATACTTTTTTCCTTGTTTTCCTCCTCTAAAATCTAGGTGCGTCTTATACTCCTAAAAATAAAGTATATTTGAGTGTTGGGGCCCCAGACCTGGTGGCAAAGCCAGGTCTTCTAGCCTTTATGGAAAGTCAGCAGGGTGGGTGCAGATCTCACCTCGGGGGACATGGTGTTCCAAAGGGCAGAAGCCACAGTAGTAAACACTCTTTTCTTGGATCCTATCAACTAAAATTTCTTCTCAGATGGGCTCTGCAGCATGCATGCCCACTCAGCCATTGCAGGTGCAGCAGGCCAATCCTATCCCATTTTAACACCTTAAAACTATGATGTGCTTGATCTGTTTGCTTTAGCTTCTCATTAGCTAAAGCTATCCATTACGGCCTGCAACCATAGCTTTAATGTGTTGTGTGAACTAAACAGATAGCTATGCATATATTAAATCAACAAACTGACGTAGAGAATGGCACCTGATCCCATCTGATACGTTTATTATGGCTGTTTCCAACAATGAATTAAGCTATATCTAAGGATGTTGAATAGAATGAGGGAAGTCAATAAACCCATATTAAATGATAGGAACTTGGTGACCAGAGATCTAGAGGTGGGGTGGAAAATATGTGGTGTTTGAGATATAGCAGAAATGTAGCTCCCAGAAACGGGAGAAACGGGAGCTCCAGGTGGTGGCGGGCAGGGGGGGTGGCACTTGGGGCCCTGGGAAAGTGCAGGCTTTCCGGATGGGACTTACACTTACCAGGACACAACGCACTGTGCTGTGAAAGACTCTCTCTCCCAGGCAAGAGCAGCAGTGAACAGAAGCAGCAGCCTCTGACCTGGAGAGCATATGATGGAGCCCTCCACGTGTTCTCTGGTGACTTGTTTTCTCTCCCCCACTCTCTTGCTGGGAGAGAGGGAGAGTCTTTTGCAGCACTGCGCTTTGGGTCCTGGTAAGTCCAGAAAGCGCTGCGCCAGAGAGAAACAGGATTCAACATGTTTCTCTCTGCCTGGCTTTTCAGATGGGACTTATACTTAAAGGACCCAAAGCGCTATGCTTGAAAGATTCTCTCACTCTCCCAGCAAGAGAGCAGGGGAGAGAAAACAAGTTGCCGGAGAATAATGTTCCATGTGATCAGCAGCTGCTTCTTCTCTCCACCACTCTCTTGCTGGGGGATCGTCTTTCGTAGCACAGTGCTTTGGGGACCCATCCGGAAAGCCAGGCACAGAGAAACAGCCAGGTTGAAGGCCGGTACTTTCAGCGAACCGAGGCTTGGAGCAGTTTTGGAGGTTCCTCATGAGCGCTGGCATGCCTTCCCCTCTGCCACCAGCCGTGGGAGGAAGGTAAGGTTGCGAGCCTGGTGGGGATGGTGGGGGGTCCCCGGCAAGCTAGGCTGCAGGCAGCATGACCTGGAATGGAGCTGGGCCAGGCCGTGGCAGCTTAGCCAGCCACGCGAGCTTGGTGGGGATGGTGGGGGGGTGCAGCAAGTTCTGGGGAGGAGGGGGCCTAGCGCGATTTACCTGTAGGCAGGAGGAGGCAGCTCAGTTGGGGTGCAGAGCAGGCACCACGTGGGAAGGCAGTTTAGGCAGGCAAGCTGCCCAGAAGGCGAGGAGTGACTGGGCGGGGCAAGTGGGCGGGGTGAGTGAGCGGTGACCAGGCAACCGGTTTGGGTGCGTGGCCAGTCAGTGGCCGCTACCGGTTCGGCGACCCAGGCCAAATTACTGCTACTGGTTCGCCCGAACCAGTGCAAACCGGTAGAAACCCACCACTGCCGCTAGACTAGTCAAACCAAGTCCTGCAACCGTTCTTCATATGTTTTAGTCTCCAGGCCTTTGATCATCTTAGTTGCTCTTCTCTGAACTTTTTCCAAAGTCTTGTTGAAAGAAATGTCCATCTGGGTTCAGTTCCAAGTGGGAAGAAAGATGCTGGAAACATGGAGACTGCTTGGAAAGATGGTTTAATGGTGGACAAGACCATATGGTTTAAGGTCATGGGCAAAAAGAGCACATGGGTGAGAGAGAAAGAGAGATTTATACCCTCTCTTGAGCCCCGCCTTGGAGCTTCCTGTTCCTGTGTAAGAAATATATTCTGATTGGTTGTCAAATTCCCATGGGGCCATGCAGGGGTAACTTTGTAGTATCTTGAATCCCAAGCTTGGTTGAATCTTGCTGGGTGATGTAATCTCCCCAGGTGCCATGTGGTGAGTTCTAGATGGGTAGAGGGCTAATCCTATCCTGTCCTGAGATCCATGTCTTTTGTGTTGTAGATAAACTGGGTCAGCCTTTCTGGGGCTATTACCAAAGGTGGAGGCTGCTTTCCAAGAGCATGTTTCTCCTTTTCTCATTCAGGGAGGTATAATATTCTGCCTTTTTAATATTTCCTAGAATATTTCATTATTCTAGGAGAGGGGTGGGTGCTAACTTCCTACAGTCTCAAAATCTTTTTTGTAGGATGGTGACCAAAATTGGTTGCAGTATTCCAGGTGTGGTCTTACTAAGGCTTTATAAACGGTACTTCACATGATCTTTATTCTATGCCTCTGTTTATACAACCCAGGATTCAGGAGTGAAATTCAAAATTTTTCCCTACCAGTTCTGTGGGCGTGGCTTGGTGGGCATGGCAGGGAAAGGATACTGCAAAATCCCCATTCCCTCCCCACTCCTGGGGGAAGGATACTGCAAAATCTCCATTTCCACCCCTACTCTGGGGCCAGCCAGAGGTGGTATTTGCTGGTTCTCTGAACTGCTCAAAATTTCCGCTACTGATTCCCCGAACTACTCAAAATTTCTGCTACCAGTTCTCCAGGACCTGTCAGAACCTGCTGAATTTCACACCTGCCAGGATTGTATTAGCTTTTTTGGCAGCGGCTGCACCCTGCTAGCAGTGTACAAATTTCCAAAATCTAGTGGCAATGCAGAAGACCATTGCTATTTCATGGAGTATAGTGTCATATTTCAAATTGTCCTTCATATTAAAAAAAAATCTAGACGTTTAGAGCTCATTCCGAGCTTGGGTTTTTGTTTTTGTTTTACTCTTGTTTAATGAATGAAGGAAAAAGGTGGGATGAAATCTTCATTTTGCTCCAAAGCTTTTCTCACTGTGATAGTCTCAGGCTTTCTATTTCCATCCCAAAGTCATGTGCCACTCAACCAATGTCAGATCTTGCAGTCTCCTGTCCTACACAGGGCCATGTGGTCATGGTGGCAGGTTTTGATAAAAACTATGAGGTTGTTGTTTTGGGGGGCAGCTTTTGTATTTTGAATCCAATAGTAGGTACTGTGGAACTGTACTGTCCCTGCTGTCATCATTAAAGAACTCCTGGCTGCTTACAAAAGATTTGGGTATCATCTTGCCTGTTTATGTTTAGTGTTTATGTTATGCTTTTAAATCTGTTTGCTTGAGCTAAGAATAAAGCTTAACATCTTTTTATTTATTCATTGTCTTTGGATCCAACAGAACCAATTCCCTGGATTGATCACTGCCCTGACACTTGGCAAAACACCAAACTTCTTTTGTTGCATTTCAACTTCCAGAATAGTCATCATTGGCTACATATCAAATGTGCTAAGCTTGGGAACATCCCAAACAGTCTTTAGAATAAAAGAGGACATTCTGCCTATATTGCCACCAGTGTTTTAGGAAATCATTGATCGATTCACCTATAATTTACTATCAACACTGTTCCAAATAAGTGTCTACTGTTGCAATGTTTTGCCAACCAATCAAGATACCTCATTGATGTCACACAATCAATCAGAAAAGAGCTGTAATGCATGTTAGATGATAGTGTGAAATTCCAATCAATAGTTAAACCATTTTTTTCCAAAATTGTGTCTGACAAATGGAACTCTTCTGATCTTTTTAGATTTAGATGGATTTTAGGACGGAATTTTAGGATGGAACATTTATAAATATCCTGAATAATAGTTCATTTCAACAAAATTGAGGAAGTAAATCTAAATCCTTTGAAGTTATCTGAATCTATAATTCAATTCTTTAGGTTGCTTAGATCAGGGGTCTCCAACATGGCAACTTTAAACCTGGAGGACTTCAACTCCCAGAATTCCCCAGCCAGCTTTGCTTAGATAACAGAATAAGAGAGTTGAAAGGGACTTTGTAGGTCTTCTAGTCCAACCCCCTGCTCAAGCAGGAAACCCTATATCATTTCAGACAAATGGTTGTCTAATCTCTTCTTAAAAACTCCAGTGTTGGAGCACCCACAACTTCTGGAGGCAAATTGTTCCCCTGGTTAATTGTTCTATCAGGAAACTTCTCCTTAGTTCTAGGTTGGTTCTCTCCTTAATTAGTCTCTACCCATTGCTTCTTGTCCTGCCTTCTGGTGTTTCGGAGAATTGACCCCCTTTTCTTTGTGGATTCAATTTTGTAAAACACTGCCCTAAAACTTGGCATCTGAGCAGAGTGAAATAACAGCCCCAGGAACCTGTTTTAGGAGTCCTTGAAGTAAAGCAAACTTCATTGAGGTTATTTTACTATTGCTACCAAAGAAGACCTTGCATATTAAATGCACATTAAAAAGAGTATATTGAACTTAAAATAATAGAGTTGGAAGGGATCTTGAAGGTCTTCTAGTCCAAGACCCTGCTCAAGCAGGAGATTCTATACCATTCTGGGCAAATGACTGTCCAGTCTCTTCTTGAAAAAATCCAGTGGTGGAGCACCCACAACTTATGGAGGTATGCTGTGCACTGGTTGTTCTGTCAGGAATTTTTTCCTTAGTTCTCGGTTTAATGTCACTTTAATGGTCTTTCACCTAATACTTCTTCTCCTACCCTTCAGGTGCTTTGGAGAATAGGTCAACCTCTTCTTCCAGGGGTGAAAATCAAAATTTTTCTCTACCGGTTCTGTGGGCGTGGCTTGGTGGGCGTGGCAGGGGAAGGATACTGTAAAATCCCCATTCCCTCCCCACTCTGGGGCCAGCCAGAGGTGGTATTTTCCGGTTCTCCCAACTACTCAAAATTTCTGCTACTGGTTCTCTAGAACCTGTCAGAACCTGCTGAATTTCACCCCTGCCTTCTTCTATGTGACAGACCCTCAAGAACTGGAAGAGTTTTATTACATCACCCCTAATCCTTGACTAGATATGTCAAGTTCACCCAATTGTTTATCATATGGTTTCATCTCCAGACCCCTTATCATCTTTGTTACTCTTCTCTTCCTATGGTCCTAACATCTTTTTTGTGATCTTGGTGATCATAACTGGACACACATGTAGTTCCATTAAGGATTATTCACTGGATATGATTGGTCAGTCAGTACAAATCCATCTGATGGCGCTACTGTCTATCCCACATTGTTCTATCTTAACAAGAACAATGTGAAGAAACAAAACAAAAGTAAAAGAACAAGTACAGCTCCAATGATTGTACATGCATCTTGACTTTTTCAAAGCCCCTTGTTTGCTCATACAGCCCTGCCCAAAGAGGAAAAATATATTAGAAAATATGTAAAAGAGGCTAAGATTTTGATTTCCTAGAATCCAAATAGATTTATGTCACCAAATGTAGAAAAAACATATTTCACTGGCTAAGAGATGGTTTCACATATACCGTATTTTTCGGAGTATAAGACGCACTGGAATATAAGATGCACCTTAGTTTTGGGGGAGGAAAATAGAGGGGAAAAATCTGCCTACCAGGTATACATCTGGCTAACGTCCTTAGTCTAGTCAGCTTCAGCACATTATTTTATCCCCTGGTTAGGGCTGAAAAAAAACCTTCAGAGAGAGTAACAATGAAAGAGCCTGCAAGCCGGTAAGAGCTGGGAAGATCATTAGCACCTGGTTAGGGCTATAAAAAAACTTATTTGGAGCAAGTAGAGCAATTTAAAAAAACCCTGAAAAGACTTAGGGCTGGAAAAACCTCCTTCGGAGAGAGTAACAATGAAAGAGCCTGCAAGCCGGTAACAGCTGGGAAGATCGTTAGCACCTAGTTAGGGCTGGGAAAAAAGCTCCGAAAAAGCTACATTCAGAGTATAAGACGCACCCAAATTTTCAGCCACTTTTAGGGAGGAAAAAGGTGCGTCTTATACTCCAAAAAATATGGTAGGTTGTCCTTGACTTATGGCTACAATTAGAATCAGAATTTCCTTTGCTAAGCAAGGCAGTTGTTACGAAAGTGACATCCAGTTTTGCAACCTTTTTGTTTTGTTTTGCCGCAGTTAAGCAAATCACTGCAGTTGTAAGTTGAATCTAGCTTTCCCCATTGACTTTGTTTGTTGGAAGCGAACTTGGGAGGATATAAGTGATCACATGACCCTGGGATGCTGCAATGGTTGCCAGTTGCCAAACACTCCTGCTTGAGCAGGGGGTTGGACTAGATGACCTACAAGGTCCCTTCCAACTGTAATAATAAAAAAAATGTGAATTTTGATCACGGGACTGTGGGAATGCTGCAAGAGCTGTAAAGTGCAAGAACCAGTTGTTAAGTCACTTTTGCCAGTGCTGTTGTAATTTTTAAACAATGTCGCTAAACAAATGGTTGTAAGTTAAGGACCATCGGCATTTGCTCATAATGGGGAAATTTAGTTTTGGAAGGAGTCTGAAAAAGCCCTTTTTAGGGAGAAGATAGAGGGGGGAAACTTAGGCAGAAGATACAGAGATACAACCACATTTTTGCATTCTGTTTTATCCCACAATCAATTCTGAACAAGCTATTAGGAAGCACAGAATAACTTTGGGTGGACTTAGCTATGTAATATTTTCAGTAGATCAATAGTACTCAATGCAACTTAAAGTCATTTTAACCAACCCCAGTCCCATTAATTTAATTGGGTCATTTTTAAATATACAACAAGGTAAAATGGATGGGAAAGTCCTCAATTTTTCTTGATCTTGCTGCTGTTACTTATTTCATAGTACTTGCAGAGGAAATTATATTAGATTATTGCTCCCAGCTTCATAGAATCATTGATGAAATCAGTGGAAAATAATTCATACAAATTTGCTTGCATCTCAGATAATATTAAATCCATTCACAAGCATTGAAACTCTACTTTTTTTAATGTATATCATGCACACAATGCATGGAAAGTATTTTTTTTTACTTTTTGGCCCACATTATGGACACAAACCATACCTATCTTTGAGCTCAGAGAAAGAAATCAGAGAGGTTTAACAACTTAAGAATATCAGGCTTCATTTATTTAATTGCAAAGGCAACGAGCTAATATGACTGTCCTATTGCTTCCTTTAAAAATTCTTGCTTTAATTTTTCTAAATATGACCACAAAGCAAAATTAAACATAAATTGAGACTGGATATTCACATTTTCTATCTGAATAGCCTTTAAAAAGAAAAAAAAATGTGATGAACCAGAAAAGCTTTGTTATTATATACTAACCAGACTGTGCATGGCACATTTTATTTCTATAAAACTATTACAAAATATTCAAAAAATACATTTTAGTAAATTGACAGCAGTTATTTATCAGTTTATTAATGCAAAACATCATTTCCCTGCCTGTACAAACTATTCTCCATTCTCAACATAATAGTCAACCTGTGCACGTTTTAAAAAATATTTTCTCATAAATTTCTTCTTGATTTTGAAGACAAAAATAAGAATTTCTTCCACCTCTCCACTGAATGTGTAACAGTCTTGAGTTTGAAGAATGTGGATGAAAGCGTGCTATTATTTTTATACAAAACAAAATATTTCAGAGGCAATAGAAACATATAGAAGATGACATTACATTTGATATTATTTAAATTAAAATAATATATTCTCATATCTTACATTATTTCAAAAAAAAATTGAAATGTGACTGTTAGGTATTGATCTCTCTTTCTCTCTCTCTCTCTCTCTAAAAAAAAACAACAACCAACGAATTTACAATTCTGTGTATAAAAATATAATTTACGGATTTCCCCTCCCCCTTCATTGTGTCTTTTGTTCTGAGTCTGGCTATTGGGAAAGATCAAATCCGGAGGGGGGGGAGGGGAGGTCAGCAGGGTCTGTCAAAAAAGTCAAAATGACGGCCATTAGGGTATGATCAAAACTCTACCTACGTTTTCGTAAAAAGTAGGCGGAGCTTCGATCACATCCTCTCGTCCGCCATCTTGATTTGTGTTCACTGCTCACTGCGGACATCCCTGAGCAAATCCATGGATAGTTGGAAGAAGGAGAGGCATTTCGCTTTTCGAAATTCTGGACATACATAGAAAAATAGAACTCTGTGCAGTTTTGCTAGGCAGCGCAAAATAATTTGCTTTTCCCTGTGAGTGTACAATTCACATGATAATAAATTATCAAAGAAACTATTTAAGGCTCTTGAAGTTGGGTTCATATTCCTTAAAACATCTATTTCAAAATACCAAACAAATAAATATCCAAGAGATGAGGACAACAAAATAGACAAAAAATATAAATCAAATAAAAATATAATATATATATTTATATTTATAAACTAAAACAAAAACTTCCTGGGTTCTTCCTGTTTCTTGAAGTCTACTTTGGAGCGTCCTACTATTATTGTTAAATTTTCTTTCTTTCTTTCTTTCTTTCTTTCTTTCTTTCTTTCTTTCTTTCTTTCTTTCTTTCTTTCTTTCTTTCTTTCTTTCTTTCTCTCTCTCTCTCTCTCTCTCTCTCTTTCTTTCTTTCTTTCTTTCTTTCTTTCCTTTCATTCTTTCTTTATTTCTTTCTTTCCTTCCTTTCTTTCTTTTCTTTCTTTTCTTTCTTTTCTTTCTTTCTTTCTCTTTCTTTCTTCATCTTAGTTTCCCCCCACCCCATTGGTACTATTTTAATCTTCAGATAGGTATAAGTGGACTTGCCAGCTGTCACTCTCAGCTGGCCATGCCCAATGGGTGCATCATTTCAGAACCCAAAATCCAGCGGCCAATGTAGTAGAGGAGGCGGGAGTACCAGTGGACTCCAGCCAATGAGGAACCCTCTTCGGATACAGCAGCCGGAAAGAGGAGAGGAGAGGAGAGGCCCTCAGGATTCAGCACTGCCAAGGCTGCGTGAGCAATGCGGAAAGGCGCAAACGCCCAGTGAGCCCAACTGTGCTCCTCAATGACAGCATAACAGGAAGCCAGCACCTGGTTGATGAGAATGGTGCCCTGAGCGGTGAGTGGGGCATAAGCCCCCGAGGCCTCCTCCTTCAGGGACACGCTGTGCACTGCCGCTTGCAACAGGGTCTGACCCCCTTGGGCCAGCACGTAGACATGTTGTCCAGGCTTCACACGGCTGGCAAAGATAGGCTGGGGTTGGGAATGGGAATGATTGTGTGGTGGGGCCACAAATAGCAGGTGGGCAGCGGTGAGCAAGAGACGGGTCTGGGGTGTTTGGGTCTCAATCACGTAGAAGAGTTTGTGGACAGGAGGGTCTTCTCGGTCCAAGAAGGCTAGGAATTCGCTGTAGAACAGCTGTCCATGCACATCTGCCGCCAGCACTCGGTCACCCGGACGAAGGTCTTTCACCAGCTTTATGCCTCCTCCTTCCAGGTTCACCCAGGCGGATCCAGGGAAGCAGCCACCCGATTTGGCAGCCACCGAGTTTTCTGAGAGAGGGAGACAGAAAGCAGCATTAGAGAAGGGCCAGAAAAGGAATTAAAAAAAGCCTAATGCTAGGCAATCATCTGTGTTCTAATAGCAGAAGCAAAGAATGTGAAATCACGCTGAGGATACCAGGCTCCATATAACAGAATAATAGAGTTGGAAGGGAGGTCTTCTAGTCCAACCCCCTGTTCAGGCAGAAAACCCTATACCATTTCAGACAAATCGTTGTCCAACATCTTCTTAAAAACTTCCAGTGTTGGAGCATTTACAACTTCTGGAGGCACCTTGTTCCACTGGTTAATTGTTCTAACTATCAGGTATTTTCTCCTTAGTTCTAGGCTGCTTCTCTCCTTGATAAGTTTCCACCCATTGCTTCTTGTCCTGCCCTCAGGGGCTTTGGAGAATAGTTTGACTCCCTCTTCTTTGTGGCAGCCCCTGAGATATTGGAACACTGCTGTCATGTCTCCCCTAGTCCTTCTTTTCATCAAACTAGACATACCCAGTTCCTGCAGCCGTTTTAGCCTCCAGTCCCCTAATCATCTTTGTTGCTCTTTTCTGCACTATTTCTAGAGTCTCAACATCTTTTTTTACATTATGACGACCAAATACTGGATGCAGCATTCCAAGTGTGGCCTTACGAAGGCATTATAAAGCGGTATTAACACTTCACATGATTTTGATTCTATCCCACTGTTTATGCAGCCTAGGACTGCATTAGCTTTTTTGGCAGCTGCAGCATACTGCTGGCTCATATTTAGGTGACTGTCGACTAGGACTCCAAGATCCCTCTCATGGTTATTACTATTGAACCAGTCATATCCTATACCTTTGCATTGGTTTTTCTTGCCTAAATGTAAAACCTTACTTTTTTCACCTCTGAATTTCATTTTGCTAGATATCTTACTGACTTTCTTCACAGGATCATCTATATCAGATGATATGACATTATATCTTCTGGTTTCCTTCTCTACTCTTATCCCAACCTGACTGAAAAGAGATTCCATCTTGTCTGTCTATTCTCTCTGTGTCTCTGTGTCTCTCTCCATCCATCCATCCATCCATCCATCCATCCATCCATCCATCCATCCATCCATCCATCCATCCATCCATCCATCTATCATCCATCCATCATCCATTTATCATCCATCCATCCATCCATCCATCCATCTATCTATCTATCATCTATCATCTATCATCCATCCATCCTCCATCCATCCTCCATCCATCCTCCATCCATCCATCCATCCCTCCTCCATCCATCCCTCCTCCATCCATCCCTCCTCCATCCATCCATCCATCATCCTTCATCCATCCTCCATCCTCCATCCATCCATCCATCCATCATCCATCCATCCATCCATCCATCCATCATCCATCCATCCATCCATCCATCCATCCATCCATCCATCCTCCATCCATCCATCCATCCTCCATCCATCCATCCATCCTCCATCCTCCATCATCCATCCATCCTCCATCCATCCATCCATCCTCCATCCATCCATCCATCCATCCTCCATCCATCCATCCATCCATCCATCCATCATCCATCATCCATCATCCATCCATCCATCATCCATCCATCCATCATCCATCCATCATCCATCCATCCATCCATCCATCCATCCATCCATCCATCCATCCATCCATCTATCTATCTATCATCTAATCTATCTAGGGAGTAAATGGAATAATTAAAGCAAATTGAGGCAATGAGAAGATGTTTTAGGACATCTCAAGACAAAATGCAGCAACACAGTCTTTCTCATGGTGGCTGGGGAATTCTGGGAATTGAAGCCCAAACATCTGAACTTTGCCAGGGTTAAGAAATGTTGCTGCAACAGATCATTGAATCCTGATGGCATCCATCCAAGAGTTCTCAAAAAACCTCAAAAGAGGAATTGCTCTAATTTGTCATTCAAATGAGTCTCAGTGCCAGAGGATTGGAAGGTAGCCAATATGATTTAAAAAGGGACCCAGAGGAGATCCAGGAAATTATAGGCAGGTCCCCCCTCCCCCAAAATGGTAAAAAGAATAATCAAAGCAAAAAATGACTACATACACACACACAGAGGAGCAAGCTGGCTAGGGAGAAATCAGCATGGGATCCATCAAGGTAACTCCTGTCCAGCCAACTTACTGGAGATTTTGGAGAATGCCATCTGGTCCATGGATGGAAGTGATCTTGCTAACATTGTATGCTTAGGTTTAAAAAAAAACCTTCAGAAAAATATGTTCATCAAAATCTCCTAAGAAAGCTTGTCAACCACGGGGTAACATGGTTGACAAGAGCTGAGGTGGCGCAGTGGTTAGAGGCAGGTACTGCAGGCCACTTTAGCTGACACTGATCTGCAGGTCAGCGGTTCAAATCTCACCGGCTCAAGGTTGACTCAGCCTTCCATCCTTCCGAGATGGGTAAAATGAAAACCCAGATTGTTGGGGGCAATATAAATATACATTGCTTATTGTGTAAACCGCTTAGAGAGTGCTCGCACTGTGAGGCGGTATATAAATCTCACAAAATAAATAAAATAAATAAATAAATAACAGGATCTGGCCTTCTATGTATTGTTAACTGGGTTACAAACAGCAAGCTATGAGTAAAAATAAATGGCCTTTTTTAATGGACAGAAGACAGACACTATGATCCTCAAGGATAAGTGTTATAATTAGTTACAATTATTTAAAAACTTAAGAAGTGAGCTGGATAAGTCAAGAGAATTCAATTCCGTCATCATGAAGACTCAATTACTTCAAGGTTGTGAGCACTAGGCAGCCCAAAATCAATTGCAGAACCCCACTGGTGAGTGGCAGAGGCCTCCATCCATCGCTGCCTGTGATTGTGAAGGGTGCTTGCTGGATCCTTAGCAATTCCTACTAAAATGCACATGCTTACACAATATTACATTCCTGGGATCATCACAAAGCTTTCCCCATTTCAAGATACTTGTATATAAACTGGCTATTAGCTTAAAACCAAGATATTCTGCTACCAGTCACCAATTTCATGGTTAATCCCGTGCAAAAGGGGAGTTGCTTTTGGGATAATGCAATCTACTCTGGCTCGCTTCCAGTTTTGCTTCTATTTCTCCTCTTGTAATTATCATTATCATCATACATTCCTCTGTGGAAAGGGAAAACCCAGGGCTTAATCTAAGGAGCAATCATTTTCAGAAGCTTGTTTCTAGATGCCAGAGAAATAATTAAAACTAGAAGGGAGCGCTCCCCAAAGCATACAAGATCCTGACTGTAATCAGCTTTTGCCAGCCCAGTGCCCTTTGAAGATGAATTGGACTTCAATTCCCAGAATTCCTACTCCATCCAATCTAGAAAAGGCCATGCAGGGGGAAAACCGGTGCATTCTGAGCCCACCAATGCTGGGGAAGGTACAGCTGCTGTTTGACTGACCCAGCTGTGACCATGTTAGCAATTCATAGCTGCTGCACCTGCTGCTTTTTTGCCTTGATCTACTCTCCATCCTCTTACCAGCTTTCATCCCATGATATATGAAAAGTCAGAACGCCAAACCCCAATACTCTGACTCAGGATGAAATAGCTGCTGTCAATTGCCCCACTGTGCATTTAAAGTCAGGGGGGGCCACCTTCCAGATTCAAGGGCTGCAACGTTAAGCTCTGAAGCTACTTTTTAAAGATTAAATGCTGGGAAAACCCCTAACTCCTGGCAACGGTGCTGGGGCTAGAGCATATGTGCATGATAAAAATGCCAGAAGAGTAGCAAAACATGCCTGCTGCTTCTGAGGGCAGGCTAGGAGGCTTTGAAATCTAATCTCCCTCTTCCCACCCACCCCCCTGCATATTTGTACACCTGCTTCCTTACTTATGAAGTTAGCACGCATCACAGTAGAATTAAAACAGAATCAAAGAGAGATGAGGAAAGGGCTAATGTCTTCTCCTCAGCTGCCCAGATGCTGCTCTTTAGTAATTACAACAAGCCACAACTTTTCCAGGTTTGATACTCCTTGGCCGGGTTGCCAGCTTAAAGGTGCAACGCGGCAGACAAGCTTTCATCAGTTCCCCCGGCCTTGAAAGTTTAGAAGTCCCTTATCATGGAATTAGAAGTGACATGCCATGATGGACAGATCAAGTTTCAAAAACAGGAAAACAACTAAAACAGTTTCCAGGTTTTTAAACCATCAGCTTTGAGTCAAAAAAGGGGGGAGATTAATTAATTAAAATGTGGGGTGATGTAGAATTTTTAACACTTGATTTCAGGATTTATGCCTTCTCTAAAGTAGCCTTCCACAACCTTGTGAGTCTCAAATATATTTGATTTCCAAATTCCAGCTGTAGTTCCATGCTGGAAAGAAATTGAGGGGGGGGGTTTACAACTGCACATCTGGAAGGGGTCAGGTTTGGGAAGGGTGGTTTAAATTTCTATGATGTATAGCATAATTATTTTTAAATGCACACAATTATAGCTGCTTGCAAATAAGTACCAGTAGGTAAAGTTTGAAGTTTTGCACTCCAAATAGACTTTATATATATATATATATATATATATATATATATATATATATATATATATATATATATATATATATATATATATATATATATATATATATATATATATATATATATATATATATATATATATATATATATATATATATATATATATATATATATATATATATATATATATATATATATATATATACATATACATATACATATACACACACACACACACACACACACACACACACACACACACACACACACACACACACACACACACACATATATATATATATATATATATATATATATATATATATATATATATATATGTATATGTATATATATATATATGTAACACTTTATTGGATTATCACTTTAGCATGTGAACAAACATTCTAATAAACAAGGGACAAAACCAGAGATAATAGAAACTAAGATGAATTTGGTCATGAGAATGATGGTGCTCAGAACACGCATTTTTGCACAGCAAAATATTTCAGTGATAAAAGCCATTGTTCATTGAGTCAGAGTGGAACAACACTGATTGCCGTTCAGAATAATGCTGCAAAAATCTAATGGAATATTGCTGAATGTTGGTAATGCAATTTCCTGATTATATGAGGCCAGTGACCAAACAAAAAAGACTATTCCATATAGCCTTAACCTTTTTTTGTTAACCCCCACCTCCAAAAACCCTCCACATTTGTCCATTCTTATATTAAAGGCTTGTTGTACAGACCAAATCCAAGGAAGGCCCAATACTAATGCCAGCATAATTAGAGAAGTTGCAAATCAAATCTAATCATTTGCCTGATGTGGAATTCACTCCTGTTGAAAACTAGCTCAAAAGCCTCTCAGATAGTCTTTGATTTAGACAATTGGGACCAGAATTTCCATGCTAAACAAGGCGGTTGTTCAGGGAGTCATGCCTGATTTTTTTTGCCATGGTTGTTAAGTGAATCACTGCAATTGTTTTAAATGAATTGTACAGACATTAAGCAAATCCAGCTTCCTCAATTGACTTGGCTTGTTGCAAGCCGGCTGGGAACATTGCAAATGGTGATCACATAACTACGGGATGCTGCAATTATTGTAAATATCTGCCAGTTGCCAAGAGTCCAAATTTTTATCATGTGATGCGGGGATGCTACAACAGTTATAAATGTGGGGATTGGTTGTAAGTCACTTTTTTCAGTGGCACTGTAACTTCAAACGATTGGTAAGCAAATGATTTTAAGTCAGGGACTATAGTGGGGTTACTTATAATATCTGCAATGTTCCCTCTGACATTAGAAAACGCCACGCGGCAGTTGGAAATTGCTGCGCAGCGTTTTCTTATCACGTGCGCGGCCGCGCAGCTGCACAGCTTAGAGGGAACATTGCATATACATTGAATTTTTCAGGCTGATGGTCCTGTTTCAATGGCCTGTCATCAATTTGGACCAGCCTTGCAAACAGCCACTGAATTCTGCAGCTATGCATGTTCAGATAATCTTTTGCAAAAATGAAAACATATGCCCCAGTCTGCTACCTTTTGTGGCCAAAAGGCTCACAGAGCATTCTTCAATCCATCCTTGAAAATTGAACAGACTTTAAGTTCTGTCCACCTTCCTCAGAAGCTTTGCCCAATGAGCCAAGACACAGGTTCTTATCTACCAGCATTTCCCCACGACACAAGTGAAATTGCATAGAGAGGTGATAAAACCTCTCTATTGGCCAGTGCTCCAGAGACCAACTTGTAACTTTGAAAGGTCTAAGAGCCCAGTCCATTGTTTGAGGTCAAGACAAAGAATTCTGGGCAACTTTTGCCCATATGAGGGCAAAGACATCATTTAACTATAGAGCTGTGCATCTCTGTGGCCATGGAAACCTGGTTACTATGGAAACACTGTTGCTAGGGTGAAAGGAGAACATGTAACCGCAAATGTGCTTCACATAAAACCTGTACTCCTGGCTTTCCATTACTCAGTACATTTTTAATTTATTATTGGCCTAGTTTTTCAACATATGAACCAAGAGGAAGTTATAAACTGCTAAAAAGTGTCCCAAATATCTCTTCCCAAACATAGTTAAAGTGGCAGCCCATTAACTTCAAACTCTTGGTCTTCCCCCTATATTTTCCATTTTGGTGCTGAAATATTCATAGTAAAACACCCTATCCATTCATCTCTCCGTTTAGTCCGTCTAATAATCTGCATTGTGATTGGAGCAGACAACTTGAATACAAATCAGGTATGATCCAATCCTTGAATCCACATCCAAATTTAAAAAAAACAACAACCTCAGAGATGATTAGTTAAAAATAAAACTTATGAGGAAAAACTCATATTTATAAAACGTCTGCTACCAAGAGCCGTAGTGGCACGGTGGTTAGAATGCAGCGTTGCAGGCTCACTCTGCATATCCTCTGCCAGGGGTTCGATCCTGACCGGCTGAAGGTTGACTCGGCCTTCCATCTTTCCGAGGTCAATAAAATGAGGTCCCAGATTGTTGGGGGAAATATGCTGACTTTGTATCCCACCCAGAGAATGCTGTAAAGCACTATGAAGCGGCATATAGGGCCGAGGTGGCGCAGCGGTTAGAGGCAGGTACTGCAGGTCACTTTAGCTGACACTGATCCACAGGTCAGCAGTTCAAATCTCACCGGCTCAAGGTCGACTCAGCCTTCCATCCTTCCGAGGTAGGTAAAATGAGGACCCAGATTGTTGGGGGCAATATAAATATACATTGCTTACTGGTGTAAACCGCTTAGAGAGTGCTTGCACTGTGAGGCGGTATATAAATCTCACTAAATAAATAAATAAATAAATAAATAAATAAATAAATAAATAAATAAATAAATAAATAAATAAATAAATAAATAAATAAATAAATAAACAAATAAATATAAGTCTAAGTGCTATTGCTAGTGCAATTTTTACTACCATTTTAACTGCTCAGTTCATGTTCCAGAAGTTGCGAAAAAAAGCAGTATGGAAAATTCTGAGAGTAGAAGTCCAAACTTAAAGCTGCCAAGATTATGAAATGCTGCTTTAGAGAACAATGTGTTATGCAGTGGCCAGATACATATATGTATACAGGTAGTCCTTGATTTATGGCCACAATTGAGCCCAAAAATTTCTGTTGCTAAATGAAACATTCGTTAAGTGAATTTTGCCCCATTTTATGACCTTTCTTGCCACAGTTGTTAAGTGAATCAATGCAGTTTCAAGTTAGTCACACAGTTGTTAAGCGAATCTTGCTTCACCATTGACAAAGGGTGATTACATAACTCTGGGACATTGCAACTGTCATAAAAATGAGTCAGTTGCCAAGTGTTCAAATTTTGATCATGTGACCATGGGGATACTGCAACGGTTATAAGTGTGAAAAACGGTCATAAGTCACTTTTTTCAGTGCCGTTGTAACTTTGAAAGGTCACTAAATGAACTGTTGTAACTTAAGGACTACCCATACCTAAATTTCCATGCACAAAAAATGTACAAATCTCATCCAATTCCAGCACCATCATGCAGCTTTTTATATGCATTTCCTTACATGTTCAAGGACTGTCAACCTAACTTACCTCGCAGGACTGTTGTTGAGACAAAATGGATCGGGCAAGAAGCTCATATAAGTTACCTTGCACTCTTCATAGGGAAGACAGAATATAAATCAGGAGTGAAATGCTACTGGTTTGGCCCGGTTCGGGTGTACCGGTAGTGGTGGCCGCCAATGGTTCGGAGAACCAGTAGCGGTGGCAGCACAAGGCTCCACCCACCCGCCCGGATATCGCCATTTTCTTGTTTTTAACCCTCTGCGCATGCGCAAAGCCTTCTGCGCATGTGCAGAGGGTGAAAAAGCGTGCACTTCTGAACCGGTAGGGAAGGTAAGTAGATTTCACCTCTGATATAAATGCAATTAAATAGAGGCTTCCAACTAATTTTTCTTGCATGGAAATGAAATCTTCCATGTGAAAGTCTGGAGGGTTTTTCTTTTCTCCCTCAGAAAAGACAGAAATAATCAATAAGCAAAGCTATTTCTTCTTCTTCTCAAATTCTGGTGGGATTTATTTCCTTTCCCCAGGTACCTCCTTAAATATCAGTGTAATTAATACACCAACTTCCTTGGACATATTTATTGTGTAGAACTCCTTAACATCTTTTCCAAAGAGTAGAACATAATGGGTGGAACCCTAACTCACCCCAGGAAATTAAACATCAGAGCTCAGACAAGAAATGCTTTTCAAGCTCAAACAAGGAGCACTTTTCAAATGCACATTAAAATTTGATGTTTTCTTTCTTGCCTGAATATGTATTTACTTCAAAACCCCTTGAGGACTTCTTGTGCTCACCAAAGGTAGAACAGCCAGCAGTGGAATGCTATTCTGAGAGATAATAAATTTCCTTACAAAACCTGTAGGAGGTACTTAATCTTTATGTGCAGAGAGCCTTACCAAGGGCTCGTGGGCCTGATTGCTGTAATATTATTAATGTTGTGTTATTTATAAATATAATCATAAAAGGGCAAAGGTAAATATTTCCCCTGTCCAGTTTGTGTCGGACTCTAGGAGGTAGTGCTCATCTCTGTTTCCTAGCTGAACTTCTAGCATTGTCCAAAGATGCTTCTGTGGTCATGTGGCCAGCATGATTATATACCAAGAAATCCAGCAGGTTATAACAGGTTCTGGAGAACCGGTAGTGGAAATTTTGAGTAGTTCAGAGAACCGGCAAATACCACCTCTGGCTGGCCCCAGAGTGGGGTGGGAATGGAGATTTTGCAATATCCTTCCCCCAGGAGTGGGGTGCGAATGGAGATTTTGCAGTGTCCTTCCCCTGCCATGCCCACCAAGCCACGCCCACCAAGCCACACCACGTCCACCAAACCACGCCCACAGAACCAGTAGTAAAAATGTTTTGGATTTCATCACTGACCAAGATACCTGGAAATAACCATACCTGATGTTGGCCTGATATCATTGATAGCCGTTGACATCAGGCCAACGACAATAATCACTATAATACTGATGATGAAAATGATAATTATATAACAGCTATCTCAATCTGCTTCAAGAAAGTTAATCTTCATCCTCCATGCTGGAAATAGAGAAGTCGAAGTCCAGCAAACCTGAAGAGTTCCAGCTTGATAAAACCCCAAGATAGTTGGCTCATATGTTCATGTGGTCTCCTAGATCCTATTAATCATGAAGCCTGGGCTCACAGATGCTGAGAATTATAAAATCCCAAAATTGGATGGAGTCCATGTAGGGCACTGAGTTCAACCTGATGTTCAGTGCAGAAATCCATATTACAGGATTTTATTTATTTTTATTTTATTTTATTTATTTTGTCAAGCATGTATTAGATCAGAGGTCTTCAAACTTGGCAACTTTAAGACTTGTGGACTTCAACTTCCAGAATTAGCTGGTTGGAGAATTCTGGGAGTTGAAGTCCACAAGTCTTAAAGTTGCCAAGTTTGGGGACCCCTGTATTAGATAACACATATAGGTATAAACATGGTTATTAATACCCTATTTCCCCTAACACAAGACATCCCCTGATAATAAGCCCAATCGGGCTTTTGAGTGCATGGCAATAAGGCCAAGCGCTTATTTCAGGGTTCAAAAAAATATAAGACAGGGTCTTATTTTCGGGGAAACACGGTACATGAAATGGATACGAATAAAAGGGAACATTAGGACAGGGACAGTAGGCACGTTGGTGCGCTTATGCATGCCCCTTAGGTGTGGGGTGAGGTCAACAGTAGATAATCTAAGGTTAAAGTTTTGGGGCTTTGGGGAAGAAACCACAGAGTCAGGTAGTGCATTCCAGGCGTTGACCACTCTGTTGGTGGTCAAGTCGTATTTCCTGCAATCGAGTTTGGTGCAGTGTATCTTAAGTTTGTATCTATTGTGTGTTTGTGTATTGTTTTGTTTGAAGCTGAAGTAATCATTGACAGGTAGGACATTGTACTAAATAATGTTACGTACTATGCTTAGGTCAGACCGAAGGCAGCATAGATCTCAATACCTTTTCTTCCCATCCTCTTTCAATACCTTTTCAATACCTTTTCTTCGCAGCCTCTGCTTCAACACCTCCAGCAAAATGGAGCTCATTATCTCCCTTGGGAATAGACTGCTCTTACTATTATAGATGAGTTTTTGAAATATTCTGTTGGCATCTGCTTTCCTACAATTTGACTCTGTTACTCAAGTATGAAAGAAATGGCTCCTCTTAATTAGTGCATCCTTCATTCATCTCTTACTATATTCGACAGCACAGTATCAGCAATAGAGTCCTTCACATTTCGGGGTTTTATAATATCCCAGGATTTGAAATGGACTCCCAATATTAGAACCATCATTAAAAAGTCACAACAAAGAAAGTTCTTCTTGCATCAACTCAGGAAGTTCTGACTGCCCCAGGAGCCGTTGATATGGTTCTACAGAGGAATTGTTGAGTCTGTCATTTGTATTCCTATAACGGTCTGCTTTGGTACAGCAATCAACACGACAGGTACAGACTTCAACTGCAGAATTAGGACTGCAGAAAAAACAATTGCAACCAGTCTGTCTTCCATAGAAGATATGCATATTGCACAAGTCAGAAGGAGGGCTAAGAAAATATCTACAGACCCCTCACTTCCTGGACACAAACTGTTTCAATTCCTCCCCTCAGGATGGTGTTATACAGCACTGCATGCCAGAACCACTAGACATAGGTACAGGTTTTCTCTTGTGCCATCACTCTGCTAAACACCTAATCCCCACAGTATTGTCTTATGTCAATGTACTGTATATTTACCTATCTTGAGTGGCTGTAGTATTATTATCCTTTTTATCCTTCTTATCTTCTTTACTGTATCTTAAACATATTATTACAATAATTATTATGTTGGAATATTCATGACTGGGAGAGCCATGTGATTGAGTCAGCCAATCAGGCTGAAGTGTTATTTGAGCATGTCCAGAAACTTAGCAAGAAGAAGGGTGTGGTTTAGTCTGTCCACCATTATACTCCAGTATGAAAACATCTCAACATGTGATCTGAAACAAAGTGTGGTATTGTTAATGTTTTATTCTACTTATAAAGAAGTTATTTGAATCAGCAAAATGCAGTTATCTTCTGAAGCTTCTGATTTATTGCGTAACTCTGACAGGTTATGGGCCCAGAAATCGCTCAAGAAGTAAAGTTAAAACTGCATTGTAATTTAAAGCTGATAAGAAGCTGTCTGTGTTGTTAAAGGAACAGGCAGAGAAGAAAAGTAAAGCAGGATGGCTGCTGCTATGGAATTTAAAGACAGTCCAATACCTAAATTGGGGAAGAAAAATTATTTAATTTGGGCTGCAAAAATGGAATGTTTTTTGAAAGCAAAAGAATTATGGGACATCGTAGCAGACCCCCCACAAGTGCTTGGAGCAGCAGATCAAAAGGCTCATGACAAAGCTATGGCTTATCTTCTTTTAAGTCTGGGGGATGATCAATTCTTAAATGTAGCTGAATTAAAGTCTGCAAAAGAAATATGGCAGAAATTGAAAGCAGTACATGTCAATGTTTCTGTGTGTAATGTGGTCCAACTTTCAAGAAAGCTTTTCAGAATGAGTTTGCAGACAGGAGATTCTATGGAAGATCATTTAATGAAAATGCAGTCTAATTTTCTAGAATTGGAGCAACGTGGAGTAAAGTTTCCAGAGTCCCAGAAAGTTTTATTAGTGTTAAATAGTTTGGATCAAAGCTGGGAGACTGTATCAGCTATTTTTGAAAGTAAGCCAGAAGCAGATTTGAATTTGGAGGCTTTGAAATCGTGTTTATTGAATGAATATGAGAAAAGGCTTTTCAGCCATGCTGATGGAAAATTCCACAGGCGGGGGCTCAACAAGGAGTACAGTGGAAATTTACAGCAAGTCTCCAGCAAAATTTTCCACAGGCTGCCTATCTCTAGCAACAGCCGAGGTGTCTGCAGACAAGAGGAGAGCAGAGGCAGGAGAGATCAAGTTACACAGCAACAATTCTGCAAGCAAGTTAAAAAAGCATGTTTCATTTGTGGAGAAACCAATCATCTGCAGAAAAGCTGTGCACAGAGAAGAAATGTGCAAGACAAGAGACATTATTTGCAAGGACAGATTGCAGTTGCAAAAGTTTGTTATAATAACAATAGAGACAAATGGTTGATTGACAGTGGGGCTAGTCAAACAATTGTTAATAATTTTGACTTATTTTCCAGATTTTTCCCAGGAAACCATGAAGAAGTGGCCTTAGCCAATGGTCAAAAGGCTAAAATCATTGGAAGAGGCGATGTGCAAATTCCATATTTGGAATCCAGGTTTACTGATGTGTTATGTGTACCTGAAATGGAGCATAATTTGTTAAGTGTGTCTAGTTTAGACAAGCAAGGTTATGAAACCACATTTGTTAATGGGAAGTGTCTCATCCAAAGAAATGGGAATGTTTGTGCACAGGGCATAAAAGAGGATAATCTTTATGTATTGCAGGGACAAAAGGTGCCACATTGTTCCCAGATATTTAAAAATGTAGCAGAACACAATTCATGTGTTCATCTTCTGCACAGACGACTTGGTCATGCTAATTTTAAGGTTGTTCAACAAATGAAAGAATTTGCAGAAGGATTAGATTTGAAGGGATGTAAGGCATATTTGGATTGTGCAGTATGCAAAGCATCGAAATCCAAAGCATTCCCAGTGAGCAAGTTTAGCACAAGACAAACCACAAGAGCTCTAGAACTGGTGCATGCTGATTTAATTGGGCCTATGCAAGCCAGTTTGGGAGGAGCAAAGTATGCGCTGGTCATTGTGGATGACTACAGCAGGTTTGGGTTTTGCTACTTACTTAAGAGTAAAACAGAGGTGCTACAGCAATTTAAGCAATGGTTAAGTTTTGTAGAGAGAAGGTATAAACAACAGGTATGTCAGTTGCAAACTGACAGAGGTTCTGAATTTATGTCAACAAATTTTCAACAATGGTTGAGACAATTGGGAATAAGACACAGGCGCACAAATCCTTACACACTGGGGGAGAACGGAGTGGATGAAAAGAGGAATGGTGTTTTGCAAACAATGAAAGACTCATTACTGGAGGATTCTGGTATGAGCAGGTCATATTGGGGTGAAGCCATACTGACTGCCAATTATTTAGTAAATAGGCTGTGGAGTTCATCCATCAATAATACTCCATATGCAATGCTATATGGGAGAAAGCCTTCTCTAGCACATTTAAAAATATTTGGAAGTACTGCTTGGGTACATATTCCAAAGGCAATCAGAAGAAAGGGACAACAAAAGGCTAGAAAGCTCAGATTTGTGGGCTATGAGCCAGGCTCAAAAGGGTATCGCTTTAGCGATGGAAGTAAAAGGATAGTGATTTCAAGATCTGCTAGTTTTGCAGAACAAAATTGGAACAGAATTGATGCAAATTCTGAAAATGTCTCACTTAGCGACAGTGATCCACTTAGCGACGGTGATCCACTTTGTGACAATAACTCATTTAATGATGGTGAATCATTTACTGAAGGTGTCAATGTTCAGGGAGGAGAGTCTGAACAAGATATGAAGCCAGAAAAGCTTGAAACACAAGTACAGGCAATGCCACGTAGGTCAGAGCGTAGTAACAGAGGGGTACCGCCAGACAGGTATTCTGCCAGTAAAGTTAAAGTGTGTAATGTGTGGTATGAGCCAAGAAACTATAAGGAAGTATTGGCATTACCAAAAGTTGAACAAGAAAAGTGGAAGGAAGCCATGGATAAAGAGATGAAATCCATGGGAGATCATGAAGTGTTCACATCTGTGACTTTGCCACAGGGTACGAAAGCTGTAGGATGTAAGTGGGTATATAAGAAAAAGGTATTACCCAATAATGAAGTACAGTATAAGGCAAGATTGGTGGCACAAGGTTTTTCTCAATTAAAGAATGTGCACTATGATGAGGTGTTTGCACCAACTGTAAAAGGTGAGAGCATAAGACTAGCACTGGCATTAGCATCAGCATACAGGCATAGAATTTGGCATTTTGATATAACCACTGCATTCCTCAATGCTGAATTAGAGGAAGAAATTTATATGGTTCAAGCGCCAGGGTATGAAAATAAAAAACCTAACATGGTGTATAAATTGAACAAGGCCATTTATGGGCTGAAGCAGTCAGCCAGAAATTGGAATATCTGTTTAGATACTGCATTGAAAGGTCTTGGGTTCAAGAGTTGCAAAGCTGATGGTTGCATATACATTGGAAAGTTACAAGGTGGGAATTGTCTACTATTAGCATTTGTGGATGATCTTTGTTTCATTGCAAAGGATGCATCACAAGTTAAAGAATTTGCTAATAAGTTAGAAAAGAAATTTGAATTAAAGAATTTGGGAGAAATAAAGAATTATCTCGGTGTAGAGATACAAAAAACTGAAAAAGGTGGTTATATTCTCAGTCAAAGGAGAAAAATTGAACAATTATTAGAGAAGTATAACATGAAAGATTGTAATATTGCTCCTACACCTATGAGCACAGATTTTTACAATAGTTTGGGTGAGGATAAAAGTGAAGCCTGTGATCAGGAGATATATCACTCTGCAATAGGGAGTCTGTTATATCTGTCACAGTGGTCCAGACCAGACATAGCTTGTGCAGTGAGCATTCTAAGTCGCTTTACTGCTACACCTACAAAGTTGCATTGGATGGGTGTGAAAAGAATTCTCAGGTATTTGAAGGGAACTGTGAATTTGGGTCTTCAAATACAGGTCACTGAAGAATTAAAATTGAAATGTTATGTTGATAGTGATTATGCAAATGATGTAAAAACCAGAAAGTCTAATTCTGGAATTGTAATAATGTTTGGAGGGGCTTTAGTTGGTTGGAAGTCCAGAAAACAAACAACGGTTGCTATTTCAACTGCAGAAGCAGAGTTTATTGCATTGTCTGAGTTATGTTCTGAAGTAGTTTGGTATGTACAGTTGTTACAAGATTTAAATGTAAATGTAAATGAAGCTGTTATTGTTTATGAAGATAATGCTGCTTGTATAAAAATGGCAACAGGTGACAGAGTGAAGAACAGAAGTAAACATGTGGACATTAAGTATTGTAATGTCAGGGAAGCTGTAAAAGAAAAATTGATACGTTTACATCATTGTTCTTCAGAGGATAATTTAGCAGACATGATGACCAAACCATTGGGTGGTGTCCATTATAGGAAATGTTTAAATCCAATAGGTTTGATGTCTCTCCCAGTAATGAAGGGAGGAGTGTTGGAATATTCATGACTGGGAGAGCCATGTGATTGAGTCAGCCAATCAGGCTGAAGTGTTATTTGAGCATGTCCAGAAACTTAGCAAGAAGAAGGGTGTGGTTTAGTCTGTCCACCATTATACTCCAGTATGAAAACATCTCAACATGTGATCTGAAACAAAGTGTGGTATTGTTAATGTTTTATTCTACTTATAAAGAAGTTATTTGAATCAGCAAAATGCAGTTATCTTCTGAAGCTTCTGATTTATTGCGTAACTTTGACATATTATTACTCTGTTGGTTTGCATGTACATTGAGAACTTCTGCACCAAATTCCTTGTATGTCTAATCACACTTGGCCAAATTGTTCTGTTCTGTTCTGTTCTGTTCTGTTCTGTTCTGTTCTGTCCTGTCCTGTCCTGTCCTGTCCTGTCCTATTCTATTCTATTATTCTATTATTCTATTATTCTATTATTCTTCTATTATGCGAGGTGGCGCAGTGGTTAGAGTGCAGCACTGCAGGCTAGTTCAGCAGTTCGGCTGTTCAAATCTCACCGGCTCAAGGTTGACTCAGCCTTCCATCCTTCTGAGGTGGGTAAAATGAGGACCCAAATTGTTGGGGGCAATATGCTGAACTCTGTAAACCGCTTAGAGAGGGCTGTAAAGCACTATGAAGCGGTATATAAGTCTAAGTGCTATAAGTGCTATTGCTATTGCTATTGCTATTGCTATTGCTATTGCTATTGCTATTGCTATTGCTATTCTATTCTATTCTATTCTATTCTATTCTATTCTATTCTATTTTATTCTATTCTATTCTATTCTATTCCAATCCATTCCATTCCATTCCATTCCATCTCATACAGCTGATGAACTGCCTCATCTGTCCAATTTTTGGCACATCATAAATATACATCAATTCCATATATTCCATTCCTTTTTTTGTTCGCTTGACAGTGTTTTTCTCAGTGAGCAGGAATATTTATTCTTTTTCTGGCCAAAGGCCACATTTGACCTTTGATTCTTACGCTGACCTTCAGCAAGTCTGGGTCTCCAAGACAAGGTGCACAATGCCAGGTAGAAACATGAAACACAGATTAAATTTAAACTTAAAGCTCAGTCAAGTGCTGTTGATATAACACCCTCCTGGATTCAACTGTTTCTCTCATATTAAAGGAAGGTATGCAGAAACAATAGCAGGAGGAACATTGGAGAGCTCTCCTTTTTGGGGAGGGAGGGAGGGAGGGAGGCAGGCTCGGGTCCTCAGATTCTGTACCTCTCAGGTTGAGCAAGTAAGACGCACCACGATGGAAGGAAGCATGAGAATGAGATGCACAGAGCTGAGGATTTTGCAGCTCGATCCTTGCCAGCTCCACTTGAAAGGCGTTTGGACAACTGCTGCCAGTCAAATGATAGTAAACTAGAAGGATCAAAGATCTGCCGTGGAGTAAAGTATGGAGCAGGCTTGGAGCCAAAGGGTTACTTCCTGCCCCAACAAGTCTCAGGTGGCTGAACGGCCTTCTAGGGAAAAGGTTGCCTTTCCAGCTTCAAAGGGATCAGCTGACTTACACACCCACTCTGCTTCCCTCTTTTCAGTTGACTCCACAAGCAGTTGGCACAAGCTAAGTTCTTAACAAAACCTCAGATGAACAAACTAGACCAGTTTGTTCATCTGAGTGGTCATGTGTGGATGCTTTAGCGTCAGCCTGAACTTGGTCGCGATTTCAGCGTCTGGTCCTTCCATTCTCAGGACCTCTCAGTCTAGACATTGCTCCCACAGGAGCTGGGCTTGATGGCTTTCAGAGAAACCAGTTATCCTTGTGAGCTTGCAGCCTGCCTTGGTTTGGAGACTCTCCGGTGATTTTTAGTTTGCAATCTGCCCGAAGATCAAAAGCCTGATGAATAAGCATGATGTGCTCTTTTTGGCTTAGTGTTCATATCTGCTCTTACGTGATCCCTGACTTTGATGTTCTGCCCGTGCAAAGGTGGTTTATCCGCCCAACCCAACTGCATTATGGTCCTCAACAAATCCTCCCAAAGATCCTAGCTAGAAAATTTAAGAAGAGGACAGTGATTGTTGCCAATCTGTTGAAGCATGTGCAAAACTCTGCTCTGGGAGGAATATAATTTCTGCTCTCAGCCCAGATGGACTATGATTTGCTGACTGATTCACATTTTGTACTAAGGTGTGATTTGTTTCATCCTAGCTTGTGGGCTAACTTGGAACTGTGCTAAGCCATAAACCATGATTGACAAACCATCATTAGCTGGCCTCACTCCACATGCTAAGCAATAACCAAACAATTGTGGTTCAGTGGGACATGTAAACCCAAATCTTTATCTCAATTTAGAAAGCCTTGATTATTTTACACTTGAAATGAGCTCATGATGCCTGTACCAACCAGTCTCTTCTCTCAATATATGGTATCAACAAACACAACACGAGTTTATTCATAACTGTCAGGTAAAGACACACACACACACACACACACACACACACACACACACACACACACACACACACACACACACACACTGATTCCATATATTCTAAAGATAGGCAATACTGTTGACCTCTCTAGTTCATTTCTGAGCAATATACAGTCTAAAATCATCATTTTTTTCATTATTCCATTCGTTCAGACTTGTATTATTAAGTAATCAGAATATAAGACAGATTCAGTTGCACTAGACCAAAAACCAATCTAAAACCAGAGATTTCCACAGATTGTTCCCGGGAAGGACACAAACAGGATATAACATGTGCACATAAAAAAAGGAAATCTCCTTTCAATGAGACACAGCAAAGATTTCTCTTGAATAGCAGCAATTCACCTGCTTTCTATTCAGCTTCCCCTCTGTGTTATTATAAATAAGAGGAAAGAAAGTTAACGCTTTAAGTTGCAAATTGAGTATGTAAGAAGCAGAGATGCTCCTACTTCGAAAACAGTTTCAGAGAAGTGGCTACAGCTTCCAGTTTTTAAAATAATCACACCAAGGGTCCATTCCACAAAATGTATACAGGGCATGTTCTATATGTATAATTAGAGGTGTCTTGTATCAAAGCTATAGAAGCACTGGCATTGTCAGAATGTGATTTGTATAAAGAGAAAACCCCCCCTACTCTGGCATCGCTAATACTAGAACCTGAAGGGTCATCATCCAATGAAGCTGAAAAGTTGAATATTCAGATCAAGAAAACAAAATGATTATTCCAGGAGTGAAATTCAAAAAAATTCCCTACCGGTTCTGTGGGCGTGGCTTGGTGGGCATAGCAGGGGAAGGATACTGCAAAATCTCCATTCCCACCCCACTCTTGGGCCAGCCGAAGGTGGTATTTGCCGGTTCTCCAAACTACTCAAAATTTCCACTACAGGTTCTCCAGAACTGGTCACAACCTGCTGAATTTCACCCCTGGATTATTTCCACAATACAGAGTCAACCTGTGGATTCCTCGTGCAGTGATAGCCAGGAACACAGAGAATTTTAACTGAGGATTAGACTATTTCATGGGAGAAAATAAGGCTGTGTATTAGTTCCAGTGAGAGGTGGCTTAAAGTATCAGTTTCTGAGTGAATTAACAGTAGCAATAACCCATTCTTAATAAAGCCAAAACCTTGGCCCAAACTCTTTATGGAATTCCCATATGGATACGAGGCTTTAAGGATTGTATTGAAAGAACCCAGGCTGTTTTTCTAAGGAAACTCCTGGGTCTTCCTCCTTGTGTTGGATTTGCTTCAATGTACCTGGAACTGGGCATTCGTTCAGTCGAATGCATGGCGTGGATTAACACCTTTAAATGGTGGTTTTGGGTGCTCTTTTCAGCAGTCCCTGGTAGCTACCTTTCCTTGGTGTTTGCTGACTCTCATATTTCTCATTGGGAGAGGGGGCTGATGAAGAAACTCCACTTGTTAGGTTTTACAGGGGATGATCTGGGAGATTATGGTCTCAAGGACGCCCAGTTTAGGGTAGTCCAACGGCTTGTGGATATAGATTTGCAATATTTAAGATCCAGAGCCAATAAAACCTGCTCCCTGTTGATTTTCAGCCATTCTAATAATTATGGATTGAGGATGGCTTCATATCTCTATACTCTAACTATCCCAAAGTATAGAAGAGTCTTTTCTCCTAGCCCGTTTTAATGTTTTGCCCTCAGCACTACTCGACGGGCGATTCAAGAGGCTCCTGATTAGTGAGCGACTATGCCCCTGTGATAGGGCTGAGGTCGAAACTGTGGATCATGTCTTATCATACTGCCCTATGTATAACACAGCCAGAATTAAATTATTGTCTCTTCTAGGAATTAATCCCTCTGGTTCTAATGCTAGTAATTTGGCCTTATATTGTCTAGGGCAGTGATGACAAACCTTTTTTTTCCTCGGGTGCCAAAAGCGCATATGCGTGTGCTATTGCACACTTGCGAGTGCCCCCACCCATAATTCAATGTCTGGGGAGGGCGGAAAACGGCCTCCCCTGCCCCCCGGAAGCCCTCTGGAGGCTGGAAATGGTCCATTTCCCGACTTCCAGTGGGCCCAGTAGGCTTCCCTGGAGCCTGGGGAGGGTGAAAACACCCTCTCCTGCCCCCCAGAGACCCTCCGGAAGCTAAAAAAGCCCTCCCAGAGCCTCCACATGAGCCAAAAATCAGCTGGCCAGCGTGCACATGTGTGTTGGAGCTAAGCTAGGACAACAGCTTACGTGCCGGCAGATATGGCTCCGCGTGCCACCTGTGGGACGCGTGCCATAGGTTCGCCATCACTGGTCTAGGGGATGACTCCTTCTATATTACTTCTCAGGTTTCAAAAATTTTCTTAAGAGCTGTAACTATTAGAGGAGAATGTTGTAATTCCCTTTAGCCAAGACTTCTGGTGTTAATTGTTTGTGATTGTATTTTGGTCTGTGACTGTAAATAAAATGTATTATTATATATAACCCATTCTTATAATTAATGTGCATCCTAAAACAAATTGAGCTTGTGGCGAGCAATTTGCTGGACTTTGCTTACCATCTTTTGAAAGCAATGACCAGAAGCACTTTAGATATTGTTCAACCATAATGTGTGACGCTCCTAAGAAGAATGACCAGTGATGACTGATACTGGGAGATGGAACTCAACAACTTGTGTAAACCCAGAGGTCAGCTAGTCCTACTTTATAATATGAAGTATAATGTGTGAAATGCCCTGTTAGTGATATCTGTAGTGTGTCTGTGTTTCAAAACAGCAAAATGGTTGCAATACAAGCTCTGCCCTTTTTGCATCTTTGAAAGAGGTGAGGGATGAATTTTTGATTTTTGATTTTGATTTTGAATTGATTTTGATTTTTGAATTGATTTTGAATTTGATTTTGAATTTGATTTTGATTTTGAATTTTGATTTTGACAGCTTTCCCCTCCACTGGCCCTAGAGTCAAATAGAACTGTCAACATTTATCTATAATGCTCCATTTTTGCTTAGAAAGAAATCCTAATGTGCTCTGTGAGATTTTAAACCTGTAAAGTAGGGGTCTCCAAACTCGGTCACTTTAAGACTTGTGGACTTCAACTCCTAGAATTCTGGGAGTTGAAGTCCACAAGTCTTAAAGTGACCGAGTTTGGAGACCCCTGTTGTAAAGCATTTCAGCTTTTTTCCCTGTCTTGCTAACTATATTTATAAACCTGTTTATATATTTTTTTAGAATAAGCCTCGCCAAACTCAGTAGAGTTATTTATGAATAGAACTAGAGGCTCAACTAGACTATTTAAAATAAGGTTACTCTGCCTTCCTTCTCTGAGTTTTAAGATATGGGAGGTTCTTTCCTAACCCAATAGTGAGGTCAATCAAAAAGATAAGTGGGGAAAAAAGAGATAGGATTTATTCACTAGTATCCATTGTGTCAATTTCTCTTCAACACAGGAACTTCTTTATAAGTTGTAGGGCAGGCATAAAGAGATCGATGTGTTTTGAAAGATGTTTTATGGCCTCATTGATTTTTACTCTTGTTATTTACATAGTTTTATTGACAGCTAAATGGTGCTGTAATGACTTTATGGCTTAGTTGGGTTTAAATGATATAATTGTTGTTTTTATGGCAGTTCCTGATCCTAATAGCAATATAGCACTTTTCTTATATACCGCTTCATAGTGCTTTACAGCACTCTCTAAGCGGTTTACAGAGTTCAGCATATTGCCCCCAACAATCTGGGTCCTCATTTTACCGACCTCGGAAGGATGGAAGGCTGAGTCAACCTTGAGCCTAGTGAGATTTGAACAGCTGAACTGTTGAACTAGCAGTCAGCCTGCAATGGCTGCATTTAACCACTGCACCACTTCAGCTCTGTCCTAACTCTAATGGTTGTGTACTGTGAACAAATAGGCGCAAAGAGGGATTGGATAAGGTTCAAGTCAGATAAAATGTGACCAGAAAAAGGACAGTCTGGGATGGGAAGGACAACCTGTTCTACAGAAGTTTTAAGGAGGATATTCTGAACTTGGGAGTATTTTTAGATTCAACCCTGGTCCTGGCAATCCAACAACTGTTTCTGACCACCAATATTTTTGCTCAATATTGGTGATATTAGGCAATATTGCACCCTATTAGGCAAGGTAGAGTTCTTCACAGAAATTCATACCTCCTTTGCTATACTGTACTGTGTAGGGTTATCAGACCCAATTTGCAAAAATTTCAGCATCCATTAGATGGCAGCAAAGAAGGTTTATATACTTCTTTGCTGCCATCTGGTAGTCATCTGGCCTCAATTTGTTACCTGCAATATGTTGGCCAGTACTGGTAGTCTTTGACTTATGACCATTTGTTTAGTGATAGCTATAACACACTGATAAAAATTACTTGCAACCAGTCCTCAAACTTACAACTGTTACTTCAAGCCTGTGATCAAAATTTCAGTTAGCTGGCAACTGGCACATACATACAACTGTTGCAGTGTTCCAGGATCACATGATCTACATTTGTGGCCATCCCAGGGTGTTTTCAACAGTTAACGGGGGAAGGCATATCTGCAATACAGCAACAAATACAGCAAAAAAGATCATAAAATCAGGTACAACTTTCTTAATGACTGCACCGTTTGGAAGTTCTGCTCCCAATTGTGATTTTAAGTTGAGAACTACTTGTACTATGGATACCAGATGGATCTCTGCATGGAGCTGCTACTGGATTGCTCAAACTTCCTAAGATGCTTCTTTTGACTTTTTAGCCCTGACTGGTTCAGACTACAATACCTGAAATATGACCTCTTCCACTCTGTGCATATTATTATTATTATTATTATTATTATTATTATTATTATTATTATTATTATTATTATTATTATTATTATTATTATTATTATTATTATTATTATTATTATTATTATTATTATTATTATTATTATTGAGACTTATATACCGCCTCATAGTGCAAGCACTCTCTAAGTGGTTTACACCATTAAGCAATGTATATTTACATTGCCTCCAACAATCTGGGTCCTCATTTTACCCACCTCATAAGGATGGAAGGCTGAGTCAACCCTGAGCCGGTGAGATTTGAACAGCTGAACTGCTGATCACAGTCAGCTAAAGTAGCCTGCAGTACTGCACTCTAACTCCTGCGCCACCTCGGCTCTTATAATCATATCATATCATATCATATATCATGTCATGTCATGTCATGTCATGTCATGTCATGTCATATCATACCATACCATACCATACCATACCATACCATACCATACCATACCATACCATACCATACCATACCATATCATATCATATCATATCATATCATATCATATCATATCATATCATATCATAATCCCCCCCCCCTCTCTCTCTCCCTCCCTCCCTCCCTCCCTCCCTCCCTCCCTCTCTCTCTCTCTCTCTCTCTCTCTCTCTCTCTCTCTCTCTCTCTCTCTCTCTCTCTCTCTCATTTATCATCTATATAGATCTCATCCCCAAAAGAAAGCCAGAAGATAAATTATGTATATCGAGCCTTTTTTGTAGTAGCATTCTGAGCTAGGAACTGCTTCCAAGAGAGATCATATTACTAAGTTTTAGACTTGCAGAAAAAACATAACTCAGATTAACAATTTTGCTTTGTTCAATAGCATGATGTACCTCAAAGACATAAAAAATATTATATTATGATGGCTTAACACAATGGCCACTCACTCATGCACTATGTTAAGACAACACACTGAAACACAACAATACAACCCCACTTTTAAGTTAACCCAATAACACTATTTTGTTAAGGCTTTGCTGACCTCTAATTGATTTAAGGCTGTTTTGGCTTGCTTTAAGGAATGGATATTATTGAAAGAGACCATTCTTTATTTTGTTATGATGGAATTGCAATGAATTTGGGACAAGGAATTAGAGGGCTCCATAGGGTTGGAAAACCATCTATAAGTATATTTCACAGGGATATTATGTGTTAATATAGGCCTTGAAATCCCTTTTCTTTTTCTTATCTGTTTTTGACATTTCTGCCATCTTTTTTTTTTTGGTTTTGTTGTCATTTCCTTTTTTAAAAAGTTTTTCAGGTTTTGTAAACCTGAGTCAGTGGGAGTTGGACAGCATATATACTAAATTTAGCACACTGCTATTATTATTATCGTGGGTGTTGTTATTGTTAATGTTTAACTTTTAATTTGTAGACATCTAATTCCAGACTGCAAGTAAATTGTCTGAATTTTTTGGAATCTCTGAATTGACACGCATAAAATTCTGCATGCTGTCAATTAATTTTAAAAAAATATGAAAGACATGGAAAAATGGGTTAAAAGAAGGCATTTCTGACTGAAGGTTAGGAAAAAAAAAACTTCACAGGAAGAGTAGTTTGGCAATAAAATCAAGGGCCCAAAGAAGTGTAGGGCTGCCTACCTATCTCTGGTTTTATTGAAGCAAATATTATCTATCTGGGTTGCCTCACACTAAGCAGAAATTTGAGCAAGGTAACTTTTGAGGTCTCCTCCAACTTGAGAATTTTCTGGAGGAGATATAAGATATTAAATTGGGGAAGCCCATCTATCTAACTCATTCCTAGTCCTAATTTATAAAATATGAAGATAGCTCCATTACATTTAAACTGATGTCACAGTCGATTTCAGCCACTTTGGCATAGTGGTTGGGACAACAGATTGGAAACCAGGACACTGTGAATTCTAGGCTTAGCTTAGGCATAAAGCTAGCTGGGTAACCTAGGTCCAGTTCTCAGCCCTAACCTTAACCCTAACCCTAACCCTAGGAAGGAAGCAATGGCAAACAACTTCTAAAATTTTGCCAAGATGATTGCAGGAACTTGTGCATGCAATTGCCAAAAATCAACAGTGACTCAAAGGCACCGACAGACATTAGAGATAAATTGTGGCTAACCAGGAGGGCACTGAAATCTTGTGATTGGGTCTGCAAGACATGTTTACCTGTGAATAAATGTACCATGATTAGCTCAACACGTTTTAAGTGATATAGCCAGGAATGTCTACAAAGTATGGTTAAAAAAAGAAGACAAGAGGGTGACCACAAAGTTTAAGTGAAGTTCTGCCTATTTTTTATGTGTTTCATGACACTCCTGTTTATACTGAACTATAAACTATAGTTAGTTTCACATAAGATGCTGATTTAATAAACAGCTGGCTAGTTTATAAGTTTAGGGCATAGCAAGCAGTCTTCACATGGCTGACAAATGTCAGCAACAGAATTATGATTGCAATTTTTCCTAGCCGTCTCTTTCAAAAAGGATATTATGGGGCCAGAAAAGTGGTGAAATCCAATTTTTTTACTACTGGTTCTGTGGGCATGGCTTGGTGGGCGTGGCTTGGTGGGCATGGCAGGGTAAGGATACTGCAAAATCTCCATTCCCTCCCCACTCTGGGGCCAGCCGGTTCTCCGAACTACTCAAAATTTCCACTACCGGTTCTCTAGAAGTGGTGTAGGGTTTCCTGCCTAAGCAGGGGGTTGGACTAGAAGACCTCCAAGGTCCCTTCCAACTTTGTTGTTGTTGTTGTTGTTGTTGTTTGTTGTTGTTGTTGTTATTATTATTGTTATTATTGTTATTGTTGTTGTTGTTGTTGTTGTTGTTATTATTATTATTATTATTATTATTATTATTATTATTATTATTATTATTATTATTATTATTATTATTATTATTATTATTATTATTATTATTATTATTATTATTATTATTATACCTGTCAGAACCTGCTGGATTTCACCCCTGGGCCAGAACTGAATTTTTCTGCTAGGCTTGCCTAGTTTTCATGCCTAGCCAGCAACAGATCTTCAAAAAGATAAATTGCTATGGCCAAAATGTAGTCAGGCTGTTTGCTTGATTGTAATTAAACCAAAATGTACTCCTCTCTGGCTTTTTTAGACAACAAAGGTTATTAGGTCACAACTGATCTTCACTCTGTCTCTTTCCTTCCCATTTATAGTTCTTTATTAATTTTTGGTGGACTATTTTCAGATCCCATTTCCCTCTAAAAACAGAATGGACAAGAAGTCCCAGAGATTTGATTGCTTCCACACCCACCTCTTTTTTTCTCTTTCAGGCTGAGCCCTTATACCTTGAAACCAACCCTAAGAATGCCTTCTGTCTCAAGAAGAGCAACAGGGAAAGAGAACAAGATAGATTTGATAGATTTGGGAGCAGGGTGGGATGGGTGAGGAATGAACTGTCCAGAAATATTGGCAGAACAGAAAAGGGCATATAGCTACCCATGAACGGCCGTGTTGCCATTTCTGATGAAGCAAGCAACACCTTCATGCAACCTCTTTCCCACCCCAAGCGCCAGCGTCAACTCCAAGCTAGGCTTTGTTTGCATACTTGGGGTGTTGATGAATAGGTCTAGTTGTGTAGCAGCTCAGCAAACATGCCAGCTAACCAGCGGAGGTGTGAAAATCTTGCTCTGTTGAACAGACCCTTCTCTAATTAAAATCCAATAAAGAATCGGCACTGTCATTCCGATCTGGGTAATAAAGGGAGGCGCTCTTAGAAGAGAGGAGATACTTCCAAGTCTCCACCCTACCCCCACACACCCTATTTGTTCAGGTGCAGGGGGACTTTCCTCCTCGAGACCCATTCACACATGCATACACTCACCCACCAAATCCTCCAAGGCCTATTTGCACAGACCGGGACACTTTTCCAAAATAATTCAAGATGTGTATTTGAATTTGAAATAGAGGAGTGGACTCTTAATAGCCCTCCTGGCACCCCCCCCCACCCCATTATCCCTGTCCTTTTTGCAGCTCCTGTCCTCCTCTCCCCCCACCCAACCCCACCCCCACAGCTATTCAGGGCCAGTATGGGGGGGAATCGCCTCCTTTGCATTCCAATCTCTAGGATGATACTTTCTGCAAATAGAAATGGTCTCTGAAAGAAATGCCCCTCGCTGGAAACCCTTCACTCTTTAATCTTCTCATCAGATTCTCAGTCATGAACCCAGAGCCTGACCCTCCAAAACCAGCGGGAAGAAGCATTTTCAAGGCATCTTCTCAGGAAAATCTCTCTTGTACAGTCACATGACCTTGAGTGACTTGTTCCTTTCCTTCCCAAACACCCCAGCGTGCACTGCCTCTTAATGCCCGGATTCTCCCCCTTCGGAATCCATCAAATTGGAGTTGATGAATCCAGACGGTTGGGTGGCTGGTGGGAATGGAATCCGTTTAGTTTGTGTTGGCCACATGGGGTGGCAAGAAGGAAAGTGTGCCCACCTCGGAAGGACACTGTGATATGGCAAAGTCAAAGTCACCAACCTCAGGTGTCCTCTTAACCACCAGTCAATCAAAATAGAGCTGGAAGGGACCTTGGAGGTCTTCTAGTCCAACCCTCTGCTCAAGCAGGAGAGTCTATGCCATTTCAAACATGTGGCTGTCCGGCCTTTTCTTTAAAAACCCCAGTGGAACAGAAGTTGCCTTCAGAAGTTGTGGGAGCTTCATCACTGGAAGCTTTCAAGAAGAGACTGGACTGCCATCTGTCAGAAATGGTGTAGGGTCTCCTGCTTGGGTGGGAGGTTGGACTAGATCACCTACAAGGTCCCTTCCAACTCTGTTAATCAGTGATGAAGCACCTACAACTTCTGAAGGTGTTCCACTGGTTGATTTTCCTCACTGTTAGGAAATTTCTCCTTAATTCCAGCTTGCTTCTCTCCTTGATTAGCTTCCACCCATTGCTTCTTGTCCTCCCCTCTGGTGCTTTGGAAAATAATTTGACCCCCTCTTCTTTGTGGCAGCCCCTCAAACATTGGAATACTGCTATTATGTCACCCCTAATTCTTCTTTTCTTAGCCAAACCCAGTTCCTGCAACTGTTCTTCATATGTTTTAGTCTCCAGGCCTTTAATCATCTTAATCATCCCTTTAAGACAGATCAGACTAGAAATCCAGTGCCATATTGGTCAGTGCGACTGTGATTATAAATCTATAGTAACAGTCTTGCAGGCCTGAATGCATTTCCCCCTTTCTCTTTTTATCTGATTGGTGCCTTCCTCCTGTTCCTCCAGGCTGTGCTTTCTGTCCTCCAGAGATTTTGGCTCCTAACATCTTCAGCCAACATGGGATTTGTAATCCAATGCTTCTGGAGGGCCACATGCTACAGACAATTGTTCTAACCTAGGCACTGTTTGAACGGACAAACTAGGACCGTGATGGCGAACCTATGGCATGCGTGTCAGATGTGGCACACAGAGCCCTCTCTGCTGGCACGCGCATCGTCACCCAGGTAAGATCTCCATGAAGTTTCTTTCATGAGCTTCTGTTTCCCTGCAAACGACGAAACAGAAGCTCACAAAAGAAAAAGATCTTAACTCTTGCCGTGCTGCTGGTGTTGGGATGCCCCCTTCCACTCGGCCAGCTGGTCTTTGGGTTTCTGCTGCACATGCATGTCCATGCATGCGCGCATGTCCGCATTTGCGTGCGCGCAAACACCTTTCAGTTTCGGCATGCACGCGCATGCAGTTTGGGCACTCAGTGAACTAAGAGATAGGAAATACTCCGTTCGGCCCTCAAGTGCCCTACTGCAGTGAGGATTGCTTTAATTGCTACTACTCTGGTTTTCTGCTGCACGGATGCTGGGACATTTGAAGCATTATAGATAGAAGACTACGAGGTAGGTGAGGATTATCCCTGTCTGAGATTACCCTCCAGAACAATCACAAACAGAAGGCAGGAGAAATATTTTGCCTTCTAGCCTATGTTCCAGATCTCTGCTTGCAAAACAAAAACAAAACTCCAAACCCTTATACATGCATCCACATGAATATAGGTCAGATTCTGCCTGCCTTGTTGTAGGTTTAACATTGGCTCCCTGGATCAAAGACGAGATGGTGCCTCCACCCCTCACTTGTGGTTTGGATCAAACTAAGTCAGGAAAGCCAGCTTGTGTACTGAAGTGATAAAGACATCATGCTAGAAACAATACCATAAGTTCTAGTCCTGCCTTAAGCACAATTGCCAACTTAGTGGCTTTGAGCCAGTCCTGGGAAGTGGGCAATGACAAACCACTTTTGAAAAACCCTTGCTAAGCAACACTGACTCCAAGGCACAAAATAAATATTAAATAAAAATCCCAATATACCAGGGCTACTGCAACACGATTGAATCTGGATCCAGAAACTAAGTTGACTATTAATCTTGAGAAGGCAACATTGCCCACCACAGAATGGCAGCAACCTGGTTCAGGTAGCATAGGACAGAATACATTGGTCTTCAAATCACGACCACAGTTAAGCCCAAAAATTATGTTGCTAAGTGAGAAATTTGTTAAGTGAGTTTTGCCCCATTTTGCGACATTTCTTGCCACATTTGTTAAGCGAATCACTACAGTTGTTAAATTAGCAATACTGTTGTTATGTGAAACTGCTTTTTCCCATCAACTTTGCTAGTCAGAAGGTCGCCAAAGGGGAATCACGTGACCCCAGGACACTGCAACCGTCATAAATGTGAATTGGTAGTCAAACATCTGAATGAAAAATCACATGACCACGGGGATGCTGCCACAGTCATAAGTGTGAAACATGGTCATAAGTCACTTTTTTCAGTGTTGTTGTAACTTCAAACGGTCACTAAATGAACCGTTGTAAGTCAAGGACTACCTGTAGTACGAACTGCACTGCACACATCCAGTGCTCTGGTCTCCAACAGGCAGGACAAAGAAAGGGCTAAGACAGCGGTTCCCAACCTGTGGGTTGCGACCCCTTTGGGAGTCTAACAACCCTTTCACAGGGGTCGCCTAAGACCATCGGAAAACACATATTTCCGATGGTCTTAGGAACTGAGACACCGCTCCTCTATCTGTCTCCAGGCAGGTCCACCCACATGCAAATAGACTACTGCAAAAAAAATATATCTGTACCATGGGAACTTCTGAGTATACGCAGAAGCCGAATTTCCAGCAATGCGCATGAGTCGCCATCTTGTTTTCATCTTTTTTTCCAATTTTTTTTAAAAAATTGGCACTGCGCATGCGTGCGTGCGCAAAGCACATGCGCGCCCACGCAGCGCAGGAGGAAGCAAACTGGCAGCGAGGTAAGTTAGAACCCACCCCTGAGTTTCCTAATTATTTTATTATTTTATGGTTGGGGGTCACCACAACATGAGAAACTGTATTAAAGGGTCGCGGCATTAGTAAGGTTGACAACCACTGGTCTAAGAAAACCAAATGGACGTATTCCTGTCAGAGTTAAGACACCAAGACAGCTTTATTTTTTTTAAATAAAGGCGAGGGCCTTCTCTGTGGTGGCTCCTACCCTCTGGAACCAACTACCCCCCCCCCGAGATCCAGAGTGACCCACTTTATTGGCCTTCAGAAAAGCTGTGAAGACCTGGCTTTTTCGGCAAGCCTGGGGCCAATGAATGATTTATTGATGCTGGCCCATGAAATGAAATGATTGGATGACTGAATGTTTTTTAAACTGTTATATTGTTTTTTTTAATTCTGTTTTTAATTCTTTTTATATTAATGCTATTTGTATTCTTGTTAGCCGCTCAGAGTCCCCGCGGAGTTGAGCGGCATATAAATACAAATAATAAATAAATAAATAAATAAATAATAAATAAATAAATAGTTAGTACAAAAAGTCCACTGGTCTTCTGGTGCTGCTTTCTGGCTCATTAGTCCTAGAAATAATTACTATTGTCACTGACACTGGACTTTAAATGAGCGAAGGCCCTTCTCCAATTTTATTGGAAGCTAACCATCTGGGATGTTACATTTTCCAGACTGAAAATATAAAATCTATGGTATCTTTGACTTGAGAAAAAGTCAATCTCCAATAAAAAATAATTATAAGACTGAGAAAAAAAAAGTTGCTTTTTAGGAAATCTACTTGGGGAATCCAGTCCCGTAGTGAAATCTTACCCACTGCCTTGACTGGAATTTCCCCCCCACTCACCCCGGTTCTCTTAATCCTTGCTTCGTTCTCACATCAATCGGTATATTTAGAGACAGTTAATTATTTTTTCATCTCGATTGCGTGTTTCTTGGCACTTCGAGAGTGTTTTCTTTAAGCGCCAGTCAACAAAGGAGGAGAGGTAGCAAAACAAGAAGGCGTCTCCGCCAAAGGAATTTTTTTTTTTACTGTTAACTGTTTTGCTTGAAAGCGACAATTTATGCAAAAGGGGAGCGAGCAGCACGCGCGCCCTAAGGCTGCGTTTCTCAACCGGACCAGCAAGGGGCGCTCGTAGCACGAAGGAATACTGACAGCCGGGGCTGAATTAAAAAAAAAAGCGGAGCTCGGAAAGAAATTGCAAGTTTTCTGCCATCTCGGCGACAGCAAAAGGAAGAACGCGCTTCTGCAGGTTGTTTCATTGCCCCACTGAAATATCAACGCCGGCTTAAGCGGTTCGGAGGCCGCAGGGCCGACGGAGAGGCGAGAAGCGTGTCTGCTTCCCTTCACTCTTTTCCACCCCCAAGGGGGGAGCCGGAGCTGGTTGGTTTCGGTAAAAGCCCCTATCCGTGGCGGGACACAAGAATAAAGTTCTCTCGAGGTCCCCTCCATGCTCTGGATCCGGGGGTGGGTGCGGGTGGGGCAGGAGGAGCGCAGGGTAGGATCAAAAGGGCCAACTCAGCCCTGCGATCCAAGCTCAGCCTCCTTTTTCAACGCGTCGTATCTTCACTGGCGCCGCGGAAAACGCGCAGACGATCGAGCGCCTGCATGGTCAAACCCCAACCAGGGGACGTGGGGTGGGGGGTGGGGGCGGGGGACGGTCTCTAAAGCGGTGCGCGGGATCCGCATCGGTTTCCTTACACGGGTTCAGCAAGCGAGGGGGTTGTGCCTGCGACCGCGCATGCCGTTACTCCGGATGATTGAACCCGAATCGCTCCAAAACCTCGCCACCTTCCATCCTGTCCTGGTTTAAACTGCCCAGTTCAATTTGGTTTAATTTGTTCCGGTCTCTCTCTCCCTCTCCCCCTCCTTCTCCCCCTCCCTCCCTCCCTCCCTCCCTCTCTCCCTCTCCCTCCCTCTCTCCCTCCCCCTCTCTCCCTCTCTCTCTCCCTCCCCCCTCTCTCCCTCTCTCTCTCTCCCTCTCCCTCTCCCTCCCCCTCTTTCCCCCTCTCTTCCTCCCTCTCCCCCTCCTGCCCTCTCTCTCTCCCTCGCCGGTCTCTCTCCCTCCCTCTCCCTCTCTCGGAGGTCTTCGGTTGGAAGGAAGAAAATGTAGCCCCCTGCGATTTCTAAAAGGAACCAGAACGGGGGCTTCTGGGATCTCTCTTGAATAAGTGCAGGGAGTCGAGACCGGCGGAACAACTCATCCCGGTGTGCTTTGTATGGTTTGGCTTTGACAAACTGAGTTGTGGCTGATCAGTAAGGGTCGAGGAAGACCTGCTTTGAGTTCAGGGGGTCTCAGCTCCCCTCTGAAGAGGTGAAATAGCGTGGAAACGGCGTGGAGGGGGGGAATGCTCGGTGCTGTGTTGAGAAACCCGCTCCGTTCCTCAGTGAGCTTCAGCTATGAGCCCCATTCTTGCCAGGAATCTTACTTTGGTTGTGCGCAAAAGACCCTTCCGGAGCTCAAAAGGTCCCAGCCGGCAGCTTCCCTTGTTTCCACCCATCTGTGAAGACGCGGCCGAGGCAATCGCACGGGTCTAATCGCAAAACTAGGATGCTCCGGCAGAAATAATTGAAGCATCCAACTCGGGGGAGGGGAGGGGAGCAGATGCTGACCGACTTTAGTTGGGACCAGAGCTCTGGGCGCAGAACCTCCCTGCACTGGATGCGCGAGGCCGTTTCTCACGTTCTCATTTACTCGAGGAGTGGGCGGGGCTTATTGCGCTTAGCGGAAGCGGGGGACCAGAACGCCCCAAAGATCCTTCGTTTGAGGATGCCCGGATTGTGCCAAAGGGTTTGAAGCGGCCGGTCCCTACGCTTTAATCCAGGGGTCCCCAAACTTGGCAACTTTAAGACTTGTGGACTTCAACTCTATGCTGGCTGGAGAATTCTGGGAGTTGAAATCCACAAGTCTTAAAGTTGCCAAGTTTGAAGACCCCTGCTTTAATCTCTAGCTTTCCTCAAGACTATTTCGGCCCCTTACATTTTTCATAGACGCAGTTTTTCTGTCTCAAGGTCAGCAGGCCTCCAGGAACTTGGGTAAGGTCTCTGACATTTCCCACCCTCCTTCCCGTTTTCTGGTCCTTCTTGACTAATTGGAGATTTCTGGATAATAGTTTATGGTTGATAGTATGTAAAGGAGTCACTAAAGAAAAAGTTCATTTATTTAACTTGGCAACTTGAAGAGGGTGGACTCTAATAATTCTGGGAGTTGAAGTCCTCTCAACTTCGAGTTGCCAGGTTTTGAAAAACACTGGTGTGACTCGCATCCCATTTTTCATATAAGAGCTCAAACTGGCATACAGAATACATATTCCATTCTTCTACTTTCCCCCACAACAATCACGTGAGGTAGATTGGGGAGGGGGAGAGAGGGAGAGAGAGAGAGAGAGAGAGAGAGAGAGAGAGAGAGAGAGAGAGAGAGAGAGAGAGAGAGAGAGAGAGAGAGAGAGAGAGAGAGAGAGAGAAAACACGCACTTGGCCAAGGCCACCCAGAGAGCATCTATGGAGGAAGATGGACTGAACCTTGCCCTTCCAAGTCCAGCATATTCACCCCTGGTGTGTGTGTGTGTGTGTGTGTGTGTGTGTGTGTGTGTGTGTGTGTGTGTGTGTGTGTGTGTGTGTGTGTGTGTGTGTGTACTCGCATTGGTGAAACACAAGCAGCCGCCCTTCTTATCTCACAACTAACATCTTATGGAGGCTAAATAAATGGGAAACCCAGCCAAAGCATTCTCCTGCTTCCAACTAGTACTATCAAATCTCTAGCAGGTCTCTGAGATCCCTTCAGCATAAACAGGAATGCCCTATCCTTTCACAGTAGGCGTTACTGATACTTTACTACTTGCCCCTTCTGCAGAGTGAGATGCTTTTAAGAACGGTCTCAGTTTCTCCCTCCAGAATGGTGAGGGCGGAGGATGCGCCTCATCCCGGCCGGCAGGGGTATCCGCTATCGTCTTGTTTGTTTTGAATCATTCCTCGGGTTCCCTGCACCCTGGCCAAGGTTAGCAGACCCGCCACGCCTGGGGACCCCCTCTCTCTCGCGCTGCTTACCGGCCTTGACGGAGCAGTGGATGTGCGCCTTGGACTCGTAGTAGACCCAGTCGAAGCCGGCCTCGACGGCCAGGCGAGCCAGCATGCCGTACTTGCTGCGGTCCCGATCCGAGGTGGTGATGTCCACTGCGCGGCCCTCGTAGTGCAGCGACTCCTCGGAGTGGTGGCCGTCCTCGTCCCAGCCCTCCGTGACGCGCAGCTTGACGCCCGGCCACTGGTTCATGACCGAGATGGCCAGCGCGTTCAGCTTGTCCTTGCAGCGCTGCCGGGAGGAAACAGAGGAGAGGCTAACGTGGCGGGGGGAGTCAGAACAGCTAGCGGCGCAGTGGAGTGGGCATGGGGGATTGTCACGGCCGGGCTGGCTGGGCAGGGCAAGCGAAGTCCCACAGCGGGAGCCAGACCTACGGTGCTTCCGCCCGCCCGCAGCTCTCCTGTGGCCAAGCGATCCCGGCAGGGGGAACAGAACCATGCGACCCGGGTTTCCCTCCCAGCTGAGATATTCGAGTGGACCCAAAATGCGGGGCAGGAGACACTTGTGGAGGACATGGCAACCGGGTGGGTCATCTCAGGAGCTTTGCAGTCCAGATCTGGTGGCCCTGACTTTCTCCTGTGTAATGCTAATTGAGTAATTTAATTCCCCTTTGTTTAAGGGGTTCTTAAGCTACCCAGAGGGGATGCTTCCCACCTGTAAGCAGACAAAGCTTGGAGGCCCGTCAGGCAGCTGATCTTTTGCCCCAAGTCTGAGCATCCTAAGTCAGGTTAGTTGCCACAGAGCCAGAAGTCTAGAATAGCTGTATTTTAGAGTACCTTTCCCCGCCCCCCACTCAAACTTGGCACCTTTAAGAGGTGTGAACTAGCTGGGGAATTCTGGCATCCAAAGTCCTCAGGTCTTAAAGTTGCCAAGTTGGAAAAACACAGCTTTTGCTTGCTTGTGAGACTTGAGTAGAACTCCCTATGCATTTTGCTCTATTACGAAGGAGGGATGCAAAAAGTGGGTAGGTGAGAGATGAGAAAGAGGGAGAGTGCAGCTCACCAGGGATGAGATAGACAGACTCTGGAAGAAACTGAGGCAACCATCCCCCCCATGGACACCTTCTGATATCTGTTCTACAAACCCAGACACCAAGGTCTACTGGCCAAAATGATGGAAGTTCTTGAATAAGCTGTGCTTCTGTGCCCACACAAGGGAAGCCAGATCTGAAAGATATGCTTCCATTACAGTTGCTCAATCTTGACATGCTACCACATCTATTGTCTTGGAGTGGACCTTCATCCTAAGACCCAAAGTTGGACCTTGCTATGTGGGCAGAAGGAGGGGAGCAATTCCAGGAATGACTCTCCAAGTGCGCTTTCAGAGTCATTCCTGTCAAAAACTGGATGCAGCAGCTCACAAATGTATCTGGCCAACCTGCATTCTGCAGTTAATTTGACAGAACTCCAACGTTACCAGTTATCAAATCATCTATCCAGCTTAGCTGAGAAGGGGCAGGAAGACAATCCAAGGTCATTATGTGTCCTGTGGCAGCAATAGAACCTCTAGAGCAGTGTTTCCCAACCTTGGCAACTTGAAGATGTCTGGACTTCAATTCCCAGAATTCCCCAGCCAGCGAATGCTGGCTGGGGAATTCTGGGAGTTGAAGTCCAGACATCTTCAAGTTGCCAAGGTTGGGAAACACTGCTCTAGATGGACTAGAAAATATTTAAATACTTTTATATATTGCCCAGAGCCCACTGGAGTTGAGCAGCCAATAAAATTAAATAATATATTAAATATTTTAGGAGAGAGAGGTTGATTGCATCCTGACAGGATTAGAGCAGAACCATTGATAGCTAGGATGGGGGTTTAAGTTTCCTACAGTTAACGTGTCTGTCTCTTTAATTTTGGTGGGCTTATTCAAGAACATGTTGGAATCAAGTCTTCTCCTTGGTAGGACTTGGGCTATGGTTGGAAATCTTACTTCCTTGGTGGAAAATGACTGTTGAATGGAAGAACATCCACTGAACCAGTTTCCTTCCCAGATAAATGAAAGATTGTTGGCGGTGACTGGATTTGCCAAACACCTTTAAAGATAATGGTTCAGTAATGGCATTCACAAGCATGGGTAACTTGGTTAGTTTTAGGTTGAATGGGAAGGGAGGTAAGCTATTTTGCTAAATCAGACAACTTGATTTGTTTGATGGTTGAATGGTCTAAACTTCCAAAGTTGATTAATTGAATATACTTGGATCTTCAGGAGTGGGGCAATATGCAATATGTTAATAATAAATAAATAAATTCTATTTCGCTGAATGGAATTAACAAATATAGACCGACTTAACTTTCTGTGAAAAGATGCAAGTTAGTAAGATAAAACTTTCCTGGCCTGAGAAGTAAATCCACCTCTGTAACTAATGGGTCTTACTACCTAAGAATTTAGATTTTCATATTTAGCTTCACATATCTCATTCTTGAGTGACTTCTATCCAGGAATCATCTTAAAATGAATGGAAGGGAAGAAGACAAAAGGTATCTTCTTAGATATCTGCAGCAGCTGGAAGCATCAATTTCGCTTTATTAAAAAAAACCCGAAGAGGAAAAAAATTGGCCAAATTTGGAGATTGTAAAAGCTGTACTCTACTATGGATCTAGATAAACACAAGTTATTTGTATACACAAAAAATAAGGTTAAGTTCTTAAGTTTTGTAACTGAATGAAGTTTCTCACACTTCATTCAAGCAAACACACACACACACAAAGACGCATCCATTCCCTACCCCCTCTCCCAAAACTGTTTTTGTCTGATTCCTGGACAAGACTGTTCAGTTTTCTTGGCAAAGGTTTTTAAAAGTGGTTTGCTATCCCCTCTTTTCCTAGGGCTGAGAGAAAGTGACTGGCCTAGGGTCACCAGGCTGGCTTTGTATCTAAGGCAAGATTAGAACTCATAACCTCCTGTTTTCTATCTCAGTGCCTTAACCATCACATCAAACTGGTTCTGATCACCCCTGTTCAAAAACTGAGAAAATATAATTCAGGAACAGTTTTCCTACTTAAAATTTTGCTGGCCTAACAATAGCCCGCGATTTTGCACAAACCCTTAGGTTCTTGTGAATCTCATCCATCCAGGATGGACATTCCCCAATATATAATTCATTAATTATTATTTGTGAATAGATAAGAAGATGTTTCACTTCTTCCTCTGGTCTGGCCCTGTTAATACTTATTTGAGCTCCTGCGATCTGTAGCTAGGGACTGTATTGGGATTCCATAACCCTAGAAACTAAAGTCATTAGCAACTTGGCCATAAGTTCCCACAGACTGTGGATTCAAGGGAGAAGGGAGCAAGGAGGACCTTGGTGTATCCTACTAGTAATCTCCTAGGATTCTCTCCACAAAGGCCAGACTTCAAAACAGATTTCTAAGCAAGTGCCCACTGAAAGTAAACAGTCCTTTCCAAACCAATGTTCATTTATCTCAAACTCCATGAATTAGTCTTTTAAAGCTAGGGACAACCATCCTTCTGGAAGCACCCAGAAAAGCAAATAAAAGACAGGTCAATGTTCTATTGCATTTTTTTAAAGGATTTCTGGGAGAAAAAAACAACTGAGTTTATAGAGGAGGAGGAGGAGTTGTTGAGTCTTTGCATAAATAGGTCTCTAAGATTGTAGCAACGCTAGAACAAACCTTTCCAGAGGCTAATGATTTTTACATTGGACAATTTCTTGGACTTTCTCCCAGGAATACCTTTTGCCATTTCACCTCTCCAGCAAGAAGTATAAGCCAGCAAGGCATTCCCCCCCCCCCCCAATCAACTTTTGCAACATTGTCTTTTAAGACCAACTCAGGGTGAATTTTGCACCCTTTTACCTGCCTTTTATATATTTTCTTCAGTATGACGTTTAGCCCCATAAAACTTGCTTTGGTATAAACACAAGTGGGGTTGCATTGCAAAAGAGGAGAAATTGCCTAGTTCCACACACCTTCACACTCCACTTTTCTCTTCTCTTGAAGAATGGCTTCTACAACTCCCAACGCCTGGGCATTCTGGAACTTGTATCTAAGGAGATTCTCAGTCATCCAGATCATGGTTGTCCCAAAGATGCTTTTTCAAGAGAAAGTCCAGTTGCCTCTCGAAAAAGCACTTTTGGGACTTGTAGTTGCCTCTTATTGAATGAAGGCTGGCAAAGATAGATAACTTCTCAACAGTGTCAGAAATCGCTGCCGTGGGTAAATGTTTTAAGAGGGACATCTTTTGGGAAGTTGGGGGGGGGGAGATTTAAATCATAACCATCATCTTCGTTTATGTCAGAAGGCTGCTGCTAGGAAGGCGAATGCGTAAAAAGCACACCAGCTCGGTGGACAGGTAAGCGGAAACACGAGTGGGTTTTCCTACCCCTTCACCGCACCAACAGATGATCCCGGATCTCTGCCGACCGGATGGAACTAGGCAGCAGAAACCGATCCCCCATACCTGCGCTTCTTCCGTGAGCGTCCAAAGAGCCGAAAGTCTGGGGCTACGAAGAATCCGACGCCGGTTGCCCAAGGCGCGCGGCTGGACTGGAGGAAGAGCCATGGGAGCTCAGCCGTTCGGGGTTCTTGGGCTCACGGAGGGAACTTCGCCAGCGAGGAGAGGGGAAGGAAACATCTACAGAGCCGGCTTATTGGGATCAAAATCCTCACCCGCAAAGACAGCAGCACTGAGCGCCTTTAGGCTTCCATCCCTCCTCCAAGACATCTTATCTGCCCGATCCTTTCTTTGCAGGGCGGCTCGGGCAGAAAAGAGCCGAGTTATGGGGGCTAAACTGACCTACTACTCCTGCCTTCTCCAGGGCGCCGTTCTGCCTCGGCGCTTTTCACTTTCTCTCCCCCTTTTGCTGAGAAGGAAGGCGGCCCGCGTGGGGTCTCTCTTCAGGAATAAATCCCATCGGGCGCAGCCTCGACCCCCTTGATTGAGTGGGACTCTCTCGCCCCCCACTCAAGCCCCGAAACACGCTAAGGAACATTCACGGACTGTACTGCCTCCCTCCCTCCCAGCGGGCCGAGAAAGGGCTCGTTTTTCAAGACGACTGGCAGCTCTGCTCTGGCACCCTTGCGTCCCGCATAGATCTAGTCAGAGTAGGCCACCGGGAGGTGGTGGGGAGGCGGCGGCTAGAAGGCCGCCGTCACCTGCCAGGAGAAACCCCCTCCAGCTCTGCCGAGTTTTGCCTCTTTCTCCTCCCCCCTTCTAGTTAATATTAACTGGCAGCGGCGGCTGCTGCTTGGAAAGGTGAACGCTTCTCTGCCGGAAAGGCTTCCCCTCCACTCTCGGCCCCGCCCCAGGAGGGAGACCGCCTTGTCCAAGCTGCCCGGCCGCTGCGCGAGACAAGGGTCAAGGCGGAAGACGAAGGGCCCCGGGCCGCCCAGGTGCATTTCCGCCGCCAAGCGGCGTTCTATGTTAGCGAATCTCTCCCCGACCCCACCTCAGGTGCTGAGGGCCGCCGCGGAGGGCAGCAGACTCGCTTCTTTTTCTGCCTTCATGCCCGGGGTCAGCCAGCCTCCCCGAGCATCCCCTTCCCCCAGCGCACGACCCCCCCCAAAAGAGCGAGCTTCGGAGCCCGCTCTTTGCTCCGCAGCGAAGGCTATTTTTCCGGCCGCGCCCTGAACGCGCCCTGGGCGACCGAAGAATCCGGAAAGGAGCGAGGCGAGACGCGGTGGGAAGCTCCCGGGAGTGCGTCTAGCGTGGCGGGGCTGGGGCGCGGTGTTTGTTGCGTCTGAGGGAAGTTGGCGGAAGGTCAGAAGTTCAAGGGCTGCCGGAGAACGCTGCCAAGGAGGCCGGCCATGAAGAAGCGGGGAAGTGGAGAGTCCTGCCTTGCAGGCGCCTCGTTTCACCGAACAAGGGAGCTCCAAGGCGCGTAGGAAGCGCGGATGGGGGCGGGGAAGAACAGGAAAGGCGGCGGTCAGAGGGACCCACACTTCCCGGTCCTCTCGGTTGCCTCTCTTCTCTCTTCTCTCCACCCTCGAGCCCACAAATCCAGGCCACTTGTTCCAAATTCACCTCCCTTCCAGACCTATCTTCTCCTCTCCTTCCCAGACCGTCCAGATTACACTCCCATCACCCCCAGCTCACTAGCACTGGTGCAAAAGTTCCATACACCTGGAGGAGCTTCTAGACGGATTCCCCGGGAGTAGGACCCGCCCAGGTGCATTTCCTTTGCTCTTCTCAGGTTGTCGGAGGAGCGCGAAGGAAAGCGACCTGCGCCGGCAGAGGCGGGCGCGCACGCGCAGGACCCATTGCCGCGCATAGCGGCGGCGGCGGGGCAACGCTTTTCCTGGGGCTTCCGCGTCACTGGCAGCCCCGCCAGGAGCTCGCAGCCTCTCCGGCCGCCTGTAGCCAGACTCCAGGCTGAAACCCGAGCCCTGGCGATCGATCAGAGAGGAGTAAGTGGAGCTGAAAACGCGAGGTGCGGTTGACTTGCAGCCGCACAGCTAACCCGGCTCGCGCGTCTTTGCAGACGAATGAAGGGGTTGGGGGGGGGCGGAGGGGAGGCAGGACGCAGCCATAAGAAAGCCAGGAGGGCGCGAACGCCAACCGGGAGCTTAAAGGTTCTCAGTGGCGCTGGTCCCCCCGTCGCCTCGCCTTCTGCTCTCGAGGGCCTTTGCTTTCCTGGAGGCAGCGCTGTCGCGGCCTCGGCAGCTGTTGGAACTCGCGTCGCGCGCGCTTCCAAACCTTCCCAGGTCCCGTGAGATTTAAGGTGGTCAGATGGAGATGGCGGGCGGGCGCGTTTACCGTAGCCCCAAGCGAACTCCTCACCGAACGGCAGGGCGGGACGCGAGCAAAGAGCGGAGAAGTACGCCGCCGCCCCTCCGCCCTTCCAGGGGCGACTCGGGCGGAATCGAGCTGGTTCCCTGGTGCTGAAGGTGGGGCTTAAACCTCAGAATCGCGGGAGGGGTCGGGGAAGGAAGGGCAGCTGACCTATTTTCGGAAGGGGACGCAACCGACGGCAGTCGCCCGAGGCCGGCAGTGTGGTGGAGAATTTGAAGGGCCGCCAGAACTCTGGAGGTGGAGCGGAGATTGATTTGCAGAGTTCCCCCTGGACGAATCAGCTTTCGGTCATTATTCGCTTGGAAAGCTGATCGAGGGACGGAAGATGGGCGATTAATGGATCCCTAGTTTTAGGCGCCTATTTGTAGTCCTCGTTTACTGAGGGGGAGGTCGTGAGAGGTGGAAGCGCGACCTTCCTTCCCGGGGTTTGCTGTGCTGATTAAATTCCCCGTCTTTCCCCCTCGGGTGGTATCAACGATCTGGGGCGGAGGGGGAAGCGTGAGCATCTTTAAAGGCGATCAATGCGCTCCCAGACACAGTTGCCAGAGGGAGCCTGGCGGACGCCGCCTTTGATTATTATTATCATCATCATCCTGTTCCTTGGACTCAGAACCGCCCCGGGAGATGCCAGGTTCTGACCGCCATCCTCACGGCGTGTGCCAGGCGACGGGGAAAGAGGGTTAATCTAAAAGAAACTGGTTAGGAAGAGAAAGAAGCGGAGCTTGGCGATTTCTGTCCCCGTGGGGGAGATCGGTGGTGGTGTGGAAGGAGGCTAACACGAGCAGCAGGCAGAGCCGCCAGCTAACCAACTCGGTGGCAGGGAGCGGCCGAGCGCAGCTCTGCCTGCAACTATCACGCTGCCGTATTCACACGCGGAGCCTCCTCTCTCCGAGGCGGAAGGTCGCATCGACAGACCTGCCGACGCTATCCCCAAGGAGCTCTCTCCCAACCCACCGGCGCATCCCTTCCCCCGACAGCTCCTGGGGACCGGGGTCGGCGACGCCCGGGGAAGCTGAGAGCCCCGGAGGGAGGCGATGCTGCCGGATTACAGTCCGCTCCCCCTCCCCAGGCCGGAAGGCGAGCAGGTCGGCAAGAGGCGAAGGGCGCGTCTCTGACCTGGGTCATCAGCCGGTCGGCTCCCGTGTTCTCCTCGTCCTTAAAAATAATGTCCGGATTATAATTGGGGGTCAGCTCTTTAAAACGCTCCGAACTCCGGGTGATCTTGCCCTCGTATCTGCCGCTGGCGCCCAGGGTCTTCTCGGCCACGTTGGGGATGAACTGCTTGTAGGCTAAAGGGGTCAATTTCTTCGGGTGCCTCCTCTTGCCGAAACCCCGGCCCGGCCCGCAAGCCAGCCCGGCAGAGAGGAAAAGCGCGCCTAGGCAGAGTGGCAGGAGCCCAGTTCTTCTCAGGAGCTGCATGCCGTCCACGGAACAAGCGGCCCCTTCGGCTTCCCCCCCTCGCCGCCCCCTGCGCTCTACCGGGCTCGTGGCTCGGGTGAGTGTGCGGGTGAGTGGCAGAGAGCGCGCCCGCTGCTGCCTTTCTCGCCCTCTTCCCTCGGCTCCCGGCTTCTCCCTTCCTTGTCTCCTGCTACCTGCCTTCCCTCCCGCCTCCTCTCCTCTCCTCTCCTCTCCTCTCGGTGACTTAGCCCCCGATCTCTAGCAAAGCAGGTGCATCTTGGAGGGCGCTTGCGATAACGGGACTCATCGGAGTTCAGGATCGTGGCGCGTAGAAGGCAGGAAGGGACTGCGGGCGGGAAGCGGGAAGGAGGGGGGGGAGCGACGGTGGAAATGGAATGAAATAATAAAGACTGGGATCTAATGGGAGCTGAAACGCCTGTGAGTGAAGCCTGGCTCTAGTTCTATATTATAGCTGCCAGCGCTGAGTTCTGATTGGTCGAGGCGGGAGAAGCTCGCCTTCCGATGTATTAACCCTGAAGAAGGCAAAATAGAAAGGAGGGGGGGGGGCGGGAAGCGCCCACAACAACAAGGCAAGAGATTTTTTTTTAAAAAAAAAAGGTCTTGAGAGATTCTCGCTGGCTTTCTCCTTGTACCTGAAGGGTTGGGAAGTGAAAGGGGAGGAGACGGCGCTTTCTCGGGATAACATCAATTACATGTTTCTCCCCCCCCTCTCCTCTTCAACTTAAAAGAAAATTGGCAGCAGGTTAATATTTGTCAGCAAGAGTAAGGCGAGATGTATGTGCGCAGAGGTGAGACCTCTATAACATTCACACATTACCTGTGTCTGCCTGGAGGTTGAAAATGGTCTGGAAAATTTAAGTAGCCGATAAAAGAGGTCATTGGGTGGGTGGGGGGGTGGGGGAGGCTTCATCGCCGTTTGAGAAACTGAGGAAATCATATGCAGAGTCAGAGTTCCCATTAAAAAACAAGAACACCAACCACACACACACACACACACACACACACACACACACACACACAGTTGGGCATTACTTGAAGAAGGCTAATCCACGCGTGTCCTCCCAGGTTTCAGGACAAGGGGCGGAGAAGAAATATTTATTTCGAAAGGGCCGTTTTTAATCCCCCCGTGACCGTACAGAGAGGGCGATCTTGTAAACTTATTCCAACGTGGAAAATAGCTCCTGTTTATAGAGGTATAGAATAGAAGGGTTCAGCCTCCGGGGAGGATGGGACTAAAAGATTTTGGAAACAACTGTCTGTTCTTTTATAGCCCAGCCATCTCAGCTGCAACAGAGTTTAGGCGAGCTACCTACGTGGGACGGCAGTTGCAATTGCCTCGGGGTTTAGTCCCATAGATCTCTGGATGCATCAGAGAGAGAGAGAGAGAGGGAGGGAGGGAGGGAGGGAGGGAGGGAGGAGAGAGAGAGAGAGAGAGAGAGAGAGAGAGAGAGAGAGAGAGAGAGAGAGAGAGAGAGAGAGAGAGAGGCTGATGAAGGAACTCACAATATCGCGTATTTTTTTTAACTGAGTTGTTAGTTTTTTCTTCCAGGCAGCTGCTGACGAATCCTCCGCCACTTGACACAGAAGATATGGGGCAGGATTCGCGTATGAGAACGGTGGAGACTAGAGAATTATCCTTAATGTTGGCTTAATTGTGATTTCTCGCTGGCTGGCAATTGGGGACTTGTGTCTGGAGCTGCAGAAGCTACTGAATAGACAAAGGTATCCAGAGACTAATAAAACAGGCTTGGACGCAGATATGAAACTGTACCTACGACTAAACTTTTTTTGTGTGTGTCTCTGTATGAAACTGGGGTTGGTTCTGCTCTGCTTCAAAGGACCAAAAACGCTTTCAAGGGTTGAGGAAAAAGAAACCCTTGTAAATGAAGATGTATGGATGGTCTACCTTCAGGGTTTCTCAAACCTGGCTGGGAAATTCTGGGAATCCAGGTCCACACGTGTTAAACTTTCCAAGTCCAAAAACTACAGTGTACTTCTTGCAAAGTAGAAGAGGCAAGTAGGTTTATTTCTAGCAAGTTTAAAGAAAGTTGCCCCTTGTGAAGTTTTCTTTCTTCTTTCCATCTTAAGAGCCAAGATTTTGAGGTTCCTCAGTTCCAAATACTTGTGCTCAGTTAATGTTTTTCAAAACTTTGAAAAAAGGATGATAATCTAAAGAAGTTTTGGATCCACTTAACTTTTAAAAGAGAAGAACTATTCTTAACCGGGGTTGCAATATTGGATGCCCGGAGGGTTAATTCCCTCCCTTTCCATTCCCTACCTAATTTTGAGTTAATGCTTCTTCATTTCCAGCAGGTCTATTGCTTTTATGCACAAATCCTGTGAACCCCTAGAATATGTTTCCAAAACGTTATTAGCAATGTGCGTCTCTCTGCTGCCGCTTAGTGGTTGGCCGTAGTTTGGAACTCCAGATATGATAGTCCTAATTTTCAGGAACTTGTTCCAAAGCGGCACCAGCCGCTCTATATTCCAATTTCTTGGGATGCCCATAGAAATCAAGAGGCATAAGTCATCAAGGCAGGCTCGGGGTTCAACAGAACCGAAGCCACTGGCGATATTAATCCAAGCCAGGTGGGGGGGGTGTGGGGGGGAGGAAGTTATGAATCCGAATTCAGTGATGAGAGATTGATAAAACTCTGGATTTGCAGTAGGAAATTGACAAGGTCTAGAAAGAGGCCTATTGCAAACAAAGGAGTTTATGTTTGGAAGTTTACGGCTTGTTTCGGGTTTCTCTGGGCGATAGAGAAAAACTTGGAGAAGTTGGAGACTGAGAGATGACAATCAAATCTCTTTCCCTCCTTCCAGTTTCTTCCCCCCCCCAGTCCTCCCCCCTTCGGATAGTATTTGGGATCTCCGTATGTAAACAAACCCGAAGCCCTCTGATCAACCTGCACATTACAGAGAGCCGATTTTTGGATGCGGGAATTTTCAACTCATCGGTGTGGTTTGGGCCAAGAATTTTTTTTTTTTTTAAAAAAAGTCTGATCATTGATTCTCGCCGTTTTTCCTTTGGTACAAAAGAGCTTCGATTCAGCAGGAGGGGCTGGAGTGGAGAGAGAGAGAGAAGGGCAGGAAAAGTGCGCGCGGAGGTTGCGCGCATCTTAAAAGTGGAAGGAGCAAAAAAAACAACAACACCCGCCTCTCTGTTCTCCCACCCACCACCCACCCCCGCGGCACCCGCCTCTTTTCATCATCAGGAGACCAGGATCCGCAAGTATAGCAGCAAAGGAAAAGAGCCCAAGAGGAATTCACATGACAATCAGTTTAGCTTAATGGTTAAGGTGCTAGGTTAGAAACCTGGAGTCTGTGAGTTCTAGTCCCGTCATGAAAGTCGACTGAGTGACTTAGGACCAAACACTCTCCCAGCCTAACAGGGTTGTTGTGGTGGTTGGGAAAAGAGGCAGGAGTATTAGATATGTTCGATGCCTTGAGTTACACCATCCACCCATAGGTGAGGAAAAACAAATATGACAGAAGGTCTAAGGCAGACGTAGCTGGGCACCTCTAGCAAAACAAAAGATGAAGGAAAGCAACTGTTGCCGCAGTTGACAAGTCAGGGTCTCCCAAATTTGTCGGACTCTTGCAACATTAGAATGGGTGGAAGCCCACGCCTTACAGTTGCTGAAATCGGGACGCACCGCTCTGCTCCCTCTCAAAAACCGTGTCGCGAAGGAAATTTATATACAGGAGGTACTGCAAAAGGTGCCTCAGTCAACTCTTCCAATATTATCGTCTTCCGCAGACATAAAAAAACAAACAAACGCGCTCAACTTTTTTCCTGGGAAGGGGACTTCCACGGGCTGGGTCTGGATATCCAGAAGAAAACTGGACTAAATTGAGCTTTAACTCCTCGGAACTGAATTTGTCGGGGTCCTCTTCAGGCCACCGACCGAAGCCATGGACTGCCTTTGTTCTCCAGTGGGGTCTCCCAAAGTAGAGTCCTTCAACTTTCCCCGTCTTTCTGTCACGTGACAGACCCAGCCTGGCGGGCACCTGCCCGCCCCCGGCCCGAATGTGTGTATCAAAATAAGGAAGCCGGCAGGTGACTCGCTTCTCCCGAGTTTTCAGCTAAGCCATCTCCTATGCATTTTGCACGGGCTGGTGTGGCCGCCTCTTTGCTCGCCTGCTCTTTGGCAAGGGGGGAACTTAGTGTTCTTCTGCAGGACATCTGTTGCCTCGAGGCCCAGAGGCTTCGCGGCGTTCTCCAGAGTGAACGCCGTTCTCCTAGCCCTTCTTCCCTCCCTACAGCCGTGCCCGCCTGCATCTGCCCTGCCACCACTCCAAAGCTGACAAGCGGGTCCTCAGAGCGCCGGGTCGCGCTTCGCCAAGAAGGTTTGAGCCGCCTGGCTAAGCCTCGCCTGCCTCCAGCTCAATTTGCTTTCTGGGCGAGGGTCCCACGAGCTTCCGGGAGGTGGCGGGGCTAGCCTGGAGTCTTTCGACCGCCAGCCAGTCGCCCCTTCTCTCCCGCTGCCCCCGTGCAAAGGCCTCGGTGGAGTTCTCCCTCTCGGGGAACAGGCCAGGGGAGGGAACATCAAGGTCGCCTCCCTTTCGATTCCCCCCTTCTTGGTTGTCACGCAGCAAGGCCGCCTGTTTCCAGCGCCTTCCTGTGCGACTGGAGCAGCAGTTTTTTTCCCCCTGAAGGCCGGAGGAGCTACCACCTGCTCTCTTCGGGAGAGCATCTGGCCCGGACACCTTACCCAGTGTGACTAGTATCCTCTCTGCCGACGGGACACAAGGCCAGACCCCGCAGCGGCAGGACCCGATCTGGGCCAGAGAAGAATAGAAGACGGGCAGGCTTGGGGACATGTGCAGAGTGCCTGTGTCTTCCTACTGAGTTACCCTAACTGACGGCTGCCAGACGTGGGCTGCAAAAATCCGGACGAGTTTTTTTGGGTCGCCTCCAACCATGCTCCGGGAGGCCTCCCTAAGTGCCCTGAGTCCCCTGGTACTGGAAGGCAGGACGTCGCTTCCACAGGTCCTTTGAAGAGAAAGCGCAGGGCTGGGAGGCCGCGGAAACTCGAGGGAAGGAGCGCAAAGGGCGAGGTTCCTTCGCGCTCCCGGCCAGGTCCTTGGCGATCTGTCCTTCCAGTCTTATCCCCCCCCTGCCCCGCGCGTCCCGCTTTGCATCCTCTCCCTGGAGAGCAGAGGGCGAGGTATTGGACGCAGCCTTCCATCCCCCTTGGTTTCAGCAGGGTTGCTGCATCGCGCTGCCAGCTGGGCCCGAATATGGGGCGGGGTGTGGGGGGGGGGAGGAGCAGTCGGCAGCGTCGTGCAGCAGCCTTTCGCCCTCTGCGAAAGAAGATATTTCAGGTTGGCCGGCTCATTAAGGCCCTTGCTTGCTTTCCTTCCTCCCTGCCAGCTGTCTCGGTCGGGGGACCTCCTCCTGCGCTGAATCCCCAGTCCCGTTTAGGTTTCGGCTGCTTCCCCACTGGAGGTCTTTAACTCCCCTCCATGTCAGGGCTGCTCTTCCCAGCTGGTTGACCATGCAGCATCTAAAAAGCTAAAAAAAAAAAAGAGAGCAAAACATGTCCTGGCCAGCCACCAACACCCAAATAAGAGAGGATTAACACCAGACAAACATTCAAAAAGTAAACAACACAGCCCAATCAAGGAATTACCAAGAGTACTTCCACCAACAGGGACAGGCAAGCCACTTGTATATAAACAGAGAGCAAACCACACTCCCTTCTAGCACTGATGTTGTTATATAGTTGGGTAATGAAATGTCTGCAAGAAAACAACCAAATACAGAGAGCAATAGCAATAGCAATAGCACTTAGACTTATATACCGCTTCATAGTGCTTTACAGCCCTCTCTAAGCAGTTTACAGAGTTCAGCATATTGCCCCCAACAATCTGGGTCCTCATTTTACCAACCTCAGAAGGATGGAAGGCTGAGTCAACCTTGAGCCTGGTGAGATTTGAACAGCTGAACTGCTGAACTAGCAGTCAGCTGGAGTAGCCTGCAGTAGCTGCATTTAACCACTGCGCCACCTCGGCTCCTAGAGAGCATCAAGAACCCCACAGTTCAGTCTTGACCTACAGATATTCTCTCCTATTAATATAGCATATTTCAAGTTCTGTAGGTTCTCATGTCATTTTGCTATTTTTGGGTTCCCTGAAGGAACCTGGATCCACAATTGGGCAATATAATAGCAGGCTTAACTCTCAAAGAAGGGCAGCTCAGCCTACCTTCTAAGCTTGCTTCTCCTCCTTCAATTGCCTGTCCTTCAGAGGCTTTCTCCTGGCCTACAGCATCTCCCTTAGCTTTGGGAGCATCCTTGTCCTCAACTCCTAAGCCTTTCAAGAGCTTTGGAAGGAGGTGCAATCAAAACTGTGGTTGGTGGCCAATCCTTATTTCTGCTACTTTCCTCCTGTCCTCACACTGCTTACCTTCCTACCTTGCATTTGTTCTTCTAAATTTCCACTTTTCTCTTTTTTGGAGGATCTCATCAAGTCCATATTTTATTTTATTTCTATTTATATCCCACCTTTTTTATTTTTATAAATAACTCAAGGCAGTAAGCATGCCTCTTTCCTCCTCTTAGTTTTCCCATAACTAATGGTCACTAAATGAACTGTCGTAAGTCAAGGATTACCTGCATTCAATTTCCTTTGATGTACTTCTGTTTTATGCAACTTTCATGTCTCATACAGCAGAACAGGCAGAAGAATATTCTTATACACAATCACTTCATTTCTTCAGATAAACTTTCATTACTCACAGCAGATCCACCCCTCTCCCTCCCTCCCCCTCCCTTCTTTTATTTCTTCCCTCTTTCCTTCCTTCTTTCCTCCCTCCTTTCCTCCCTCCCTCCCTCCCTCCCTCCCTTCCTTCCTTCCTTCCTTCCTTTCCTTCCTTCCTTCCTTCCTTCCTTCCTCCCTCTCTCCCTCCTTTCCTCCCTCCCTCCTTTCCTCCCTCTCTCCTTCTCTCCCTCCCTCTCTTCCTCCATCCCTACCTCCCTCCTTTCCTTCCATCCTCCCTCCCTCCTTTCCTTTCCTCCCTCCTTTCCTTTCCCATAACAACCCAGTGAAGTGAGTTGGTCAGAGAGAAAAGGATTAGCTCAAAGCCACCCAGCTGGCTATTTCTTCCTCCCAGATTATTCAATCTTCTTTCATATATTTATTTTGAGATTCAGTCTGCATTTATTCTCACCATATGACCAAAGCACTTCAGTCGACTTTTCTCCTGGATTATTCACTTTTGCACTCTGTGGCCATTCATCCAGTACCAATTCAACCTTAACCAAATCTCTTCTTGTTTTGTCACAGTCTAAATGTCCACTTTTCATTATACAGGTAGTTGTCGACTTATGACCACAACTGAGCCCAACGTTTCTGTTGTTAATGGAGACATTTGTAAAGTGGGTTTTGCCCCATTTTACGACCTTTCTTGCCAGAGTTGTTAAGTGAATCACTGCAGTTGTTAAGTCAGTAACACGGTTGTTAAGTGAATCTGGTTTCCCCATTGACTTTGCTTGTCAGAAGGTTGCCAAAGGGGATCACGTGACCTTGGGACACAGCAACGGTCGTAAGTATGAGTCAGATGCCAAACATCTGAATTTTGATCACATGACCATGGGATGCCACAATGATTGTAAGTATGAAAAACAGTCGTAACACATTTTTCAGTGCTGTTGTAACTTTGAATGGTCACTAAATGAACTGTCGTAAGTTGAGGACTACCTGCATTCAATTTCCTTTGATGTACTTCTGTTTTATGCAACTTTCATGTCTCATACAGCAGAACAGGAAGAAGAATATTTTTATACACAATCACTTCTTTTCTTCAGATAAACTTTCATTACTCACAGCAGATCCACCCCTCTCCCTCCCTCCCCCTCCCTTCTTTTATTTCTTCCCTCTTTCCTTCCTTCCTTCCTTCCTTCCTCCTTTCCTCCCTCCTTTCCTTCCTTCCTTCCTCCCTCCCTCTCTCCCTCCTTTCCTCCCTCCCTCCTTTCCTCCCTCCCTCTCTCCTTTCCTCCCTCTCTCCTTCTCTCCCTCCCTCTCTCCCTTTCCTTCCATCCTCCCTCCCTCCTTTCCTCCCTCCCTCCCTCCCTCCTTTCCTTCCATCCTCCCTCCCTCCCTTCTTTTCTTCCTTCTTTTCTTCCTCCCTCCCTCCCTCCCTTCCTCCCTCCCTTCCTTCTTTTCTTCCTCCCACCCTCCCTCCCTCCCTCCCTCCCTCCCTCCCTTCCAATTCTGGAGACTCTAGGTGGCTAAAACTGTAGCCTTTCTACTAGCATTTGCAGTTCTTTAAAATTTCTCCACATACTCTTCAATTCTTAGTAAACATTCTATCAAGTGACCCAAGTTTATTTTCTTTATTTTGTTTTGTTTGTTTGTCAAACATGTACAAGATAGCAGGTATATGTATAAACATAAACATATACAAAATAAGTACAGATAAATGTGGACAGTAAGACTGGAACGGTAGGCACAATGGTATGTTTATACACGCCCCTTACAGACCTCTTAGGAATGGGGTGAGGTCGACAGTAGACAGTCTAAGGTTAAAGTTTTTGGGGTTTGGGGATGAAACCAGTTTCATCCCCAAATCAGTTTGCTCTATTTCTTTCTCTTTCTTTTACCATTGTATTTATAACTTGCTATCATTCATTCTGTTTTCCATATCAAACACCACCTCCTTGGGATTTGCTACATGAATGTTTGGATCCAGGCTCCTTATAATATCACACAATATCTAACATGATTCATTGCAAATCATTCCAGTTCTCAGCCAGCAACATTATTTCATCTGCATACGAATGTGTAAATACATTCATGTCCCCAGCCAACACCCCTCCAAAAGTGCCAGGAGCATTTCTTGTATGTTTATGCGCAAGTACATTAAACAATGAATTGTATGAAACATATATTCTTATCTTACTCTGTACTCCATATCGAAGCTTTTGCTTTCCATTGCTTCTCATAATTTTTATTCCATCATACACTTATGATCTTAACTGTATTCAGCCTCCATTCAGCCAGAATCAATATTTAATTTTATATTTAAAAAGAAAACCAATTCCATGTTTCAAGTCTATCTATTCTATCAGATGCTTTTTCCAAATCAACAACTACAGGTAGCCATCGACTTACAACAGTTTAATGACTCCTCAAAATTACAATGCCACTGAAAAAAAGTGACTTATGACCGTTTTTTAGTTACAACTTTTCCAGCACCCCCATGGTCATGTGATCAAAATTCAGATGCTTGGCAACTGGTTCATATTTATGACGGTTACAGTGTCCCCAAGTTATGTGATCCCCTTTTGTGACCATCTGACAAGGAAAGTCAATGGGGAAGCCAGATTCACTTAACAACCCTGTTACTAACTTATCAACTGCAGTGATTCATTTAACAACTGAGGCAAGAGAGGTCATAAAATGGGGCAAAATTCACTTACATGTCTCACTTAACAACATAAATTTTGAGCTCAATTGTGGTTGTAAGTCGAGGACTACCTGTATATAGTTTAGTTGTTTACAGGTAGTCCTCTACTTATGACCACAGTTGGGCCCAAATTTTCCATTGCTATGCAAGGCAGTTGTTAAGTGAGTTTTGCCCCATTTTACAACCTTTCCGGCTACAGTTGTTAAGTGAATCACTGCAGCTGTTAAGCGAATCATATGGTCATTAAGCAAATCTGGCTTCCTCCATTGACTTTGCTTGTCGGAAGCCAGCTGGCAAGGTTACCATTGGTGATCACATGATTTCAGGACAGTCATAAATACAAGCCAGTTGCCAATTTTGATCACTTGACCTTAGAGGTGCTGGAGCAGTCGTGTGAAATCTGGTTATAAGTCACCTTTTTCAGTGCCGTTCTAAGTTCAAATGGTCACTAAGTGAATGATCGTAAATCGAGGGCTACCTGCATTTCCATATATTTTTCAATGAATTACTAGGGAAAAATAACCTTATTTTCAATGCTTCTATCCTGCATAAGGCCACGGTGCACTTCCCTTTAAAAAAAATAAAAAATCCTTTTATTCAGAATTCTGCCCAGGCATTTTTTTCCCCAGACTACTCTCCCTATAGTTGAATATTTTCCTTTTTGAAAGGAAACATTAACAAGTATTCCTCCAATTTTCAGGCACTATATTAAGCAAATCAGTTCAGCCTAGCCAGTTCACAAACAAACCACAAGCATCTTGTAATATTTCTTCATTTATATTGTCAAGTCCTGGACCCTTACCATTTTCCAACATTATCAGTGTGGACAGTGAGAGCACTTCGATCAGTGCATATTATACCTGTGCTCTATGTGATCCATTGATTACCAGTTTGCTTTTAGGGTAGTGACCTATAAAGACCTACGTGGCATGGGGCTGGGATATTTGAGGGATTGTGTCACCCCATCACATCTACCAGGGACGGGTTCCACTTACCTTCGCCACTGGTTTGTTCTGCTTGCTCGCGCGTGCGCGTCCCCTCCTGCAATTTGGCTTCCGCGCATGCTCAGAAACAGGAATGAGCCCGAAACGCAGCTGAGGAGCTCATCAGCTGCACTTCGGGCAAAGAAATAAAGGTCAGAATTCACACACGGGCAAGCGGGAGGGCCCTTTCTCAAGCCGCGGAAGGGGGAAAATTTGCACAAAATAAAAAAAAGAGATGGCGGCGTGCACGGACCGGCACCAACAATGACATCATCAGCGGGTCTCTACCGGTTCAGGCGATCCGGTCCGAACAGGGAGGAACCCACCCCTGACATCTATGTGTCTATCAGGTCCAGCAGAAAGGGCATGTTATGGGTCCCATCCATAGAGAAATGTCATCTATTGGGACCAGGAGCAGAACTGCTTAATAAAAAATTTCAGGTTTTGTGTCCACATTTATTGTGCCCGTATTAATTCAATTTCCCATCTTTCTGTCTTCTGAGATTCTCAAGAGGACATACACATTCTTTTCTGCCAAAGTATATCCTCACAGCATCTCTATGCCTCAACAACGTATCATAAGTGACTCTTTCAGATCAAAGAATCTGGGTGCCTTTTTGGACAATAGATCTTTATCATCATTTTAAAAAAAAACAGAAGTAGCCAGGCTTCACAAATGATACAGCAAGTGTTATCAGTTGCTCTGCAAATCAACATCTGGGAGGGAAGGCTGACAATATCATCTACCACCTTTCTTTCACTGGGCATCAGGATTTGGCATGAAGCATGCTGTTTGGGGAAATCTGGGTGTTGCTGAAATCCACACATCTAAAAAAGTTGCCAAGCTTGAAAAAAAAATCTGCTCTGTGGGATCTCTAAGAGTCTAGAATGGCTCAGAGACTTTCAGGGTGTCAAAAGAACAACGAAGCAACCATTCCCATCAATATTCTTCAACTTGTCAACCCAACTGAGGTCGAACAAAGTTATCACCTACATTTAAGGTGTACCAAGGAAGGCACATATACCCTCTGAAAGAAATGGAAAAAGTTTTGAAATGCTGCGTCTTCTGGAAAACTGGGTTCCTGTTACCTTCTTTATTTTATTATTTTATTTTATTTTGTGACATTTACATACCGCCTCACAGTGCAAGCACTCTCTAAGCGGTTTACACCAGTAAGCAATGTATATTTATATTGCCCCCAACAATCTGGGTCCTCATTCTACCTACCTCGGAAGGATGGAAGGCTGAGTCAACCTTGAGCCAGTGAGATTTGAACCGCTGACCTGTGGATCAGTGTCAGCTAAAGTGGCCTGCAGTACCTGCCTCTAACCGCTGTGCCACCTCGGCTCTCTCCATTTTTTCTTCTACGTCAAGGTGATTTAAAGTAGGTTTATTGCAAAGGCTGGGGTCCCATCAATGGTGGGTTTCTACCGGTTCTCCCTAGTTCGGGTGAACTGGTAGTAGTGGGAGGCTCTGCCCACCCACCCAGACATCATCACGGACGTTCCGTGCAGGCACAGAAGATTCTGCGCATGCGCAGAAGCGTCGCATGCGTGTGCTCCCGTTCATGTAGCAAAGGTAAGTGAAACCCACCACTGGTTCCCACCACATACCTGTTTATGTTCCACTGCATGATGTAGACCCACCCAGGGTAGTTCAGCAACCATGGTTTGTGGCTTAAGAATTATGCAATGCCATCTAATTGTGATTTTTTCCAACAGCTCACAGTTAAACCCAACGTGTATGTATATGTTGAGTGAGCAGAGTCCCAACAGGATTGATTTACTGTATCTTGAAGCTGATCCAGGGATGGGTTCCTCCTGGTTCGGACCAGATCACCCGAACCGGTAGCAACCCGCTGGTGACGTCACTGTCAGTGCCAGTCCATGCGTGCTGCCATCTTTTTTTTATTTTGTGCGAATTTTTCCCCTTCCATGTCTTGAAAAAGGGCCCTCCCGCCCGCCTACAGGTGAATTCTGACCTTTATTTCTTTGCCTCCTCAGCTGTGTTTTGGGCTCATTCCTGCTTCTGAGCATGTGCGGAAGCCAGATCGCACGAGGGGATGCGCACGCGCACGAGCAGAGCAAGTGCGCACGTGCGAAATGTCGCGATGTGAACCAGTGGCGAAGGTAAGTGGAACCCACCCCTGAGCTGATCGCTTTCCTGGATGCCAATGTTCTTACTAAATCACAATGTTTATTATCCCTGTGACTTTCTGCGAAGTTTCTGTGAATCTCTGCAAGACTCCTTCCCTTCTTCCCTTCCCCCCTCCGAAGGTAAGCCCAAATGCGATGGACCTCAGCTATTCTGTGTCACCTTCTTTATTCATGAGTCAGTAATATAAAAGATGCAAGCTATTTTTATCTTGTCTTATGCTAAATATAACTGAAGATGCAGAACATCATTTTGCATTATTCAAAGTTGCAGAGCATCTCCCCCAAAGCAGGGCTGCCTAAGCTCTTCCTTTAACACTCTCCAAGTTTCAATGCCTGAGTGTGATTTGCTTTTATGAACGCACTGGCAACACATTCCTTGGCACAAGGAGGAGAAAACCCCAGTTATTATTCTTAGGTAGTTTGCAAACGCTAGTATAATTATGCTCCCAACAAGCACACTTTTTGCACTCACCTCCTTTAGATAATAACAATTATCACTTTAGTGGGTGTTAAAACTGGATTTTTGGAACCTTTTAAGGACCTGTGATATTTATCAAGGAAAAGTGGGCCAGTCATTTTACTTTCTTTCTTTCTTTCTTTCTTTCTTTCTTTCTTTCTTTCTTTCTTTCTTTCTTTCTTTCTTTCTTTCTTTCTTTCTTTCTTTCTTTCTTTCTGTATGTATGTATGTATGTATGTATGTATGTATGTATGTACAGTATGTATGTATGTATGTATGTATGTATGTATGTATGTATGTATGTATGTATTAGGAAAGGAGCATTTGAACATGGGAGGAAATCTGTGAACACATCTCCTTCAGGCCTCCTTGGCAATGGACGGGATTTGTGTAAGACCACACAGAAACATCTCTTCATCTTCATCCCTCTCCAAGCTAAAGGGCCAGGAGAAATGTATGAGCCAAATTGATTTGCTCCAATGAAACCTGCAGATGGACATTTGGTTGGATTTTGCCAGTTTTTAGTTTATGATAAACTACGATATGCATCTTGGGTGGATGGAGGTTTGCTCAGAAATGGGTGGATTTATTCCTTGGGGCTTTGTTCCTGGCAAATGTGCCTTTCATGAATTAAAATCTTAATCTGCTGGCTATCTTTTCCATTGAGCTCAGTTAGGCTCCACCATTGCGTTTCTCAATCGACGCGAGTTGGGCGATTATTTTGATTTGTCTTAAATCCTGCTCTAATTTAAGTGACATGACTTTCATGTTAGTATAAGGCATTGCCTGAATTGGACCCACTATATACAGCAGAGGTCTTCAAACTTGGCAACTTTAAGACTTGTGGACTTCAACTCCTAGAATTCTGGGAGTTGGAGTCCACAAGTCTTAAAGTTGCCAAGTTTGAGGACCCCTGATATACAGTATATATGTACACACACACACACACACACACACACACACACACACACACACACACACACACACACACACACACACACACACACACACACCAAGGTGATGAATATGCATAATATTCCTTTCTCCTCCTATTTTCCTCACAACAATGACACTATGAGATGGAATGGGCTGGTAAAGATTGACCGGCCCAAAATTGCCCAGCTGGTTCTCATGCTTAAGTCAGAATCAGAACTCACCATCTCCTTATGATTGGCCCAATATCACCCAATCAGCTTTCATGCCTGTGGGACTAGAGGACATTGTCCCCTGGTTTCTAGCCTGGTGGTTGAACCACTAACATACACCAAACTCTCTCTCTCTCTCTCTCTCTCTCTCTCTCTCTCTCTCTCTCTCTCTCTCTCTCTCCTCTCCCCCTCTCCCCCTCTCCCTCTCCCTCCCTCCCTCCCTCTCCCTCTCCCTCTCCCTCTCCCTCTCCCTCTCCCTCTCCCTCTCCCTCTCCCTCTCCCTCTCCCTCCCTCTCCCTCTCCCTCTCCTTCCCTCCCTCCTCCTCCCTCCCTCCCTCCCTCCCTCCATCTCTCTCCCTCTCTCCCTCCCTCCCTCCCCCCCTCTCTCCTATCAAAAATTACATTTAGAGGGGAGAAAAAGCAGTCAGTCATTAAGTTTTTTTTGAAAAAAAAAATCATCAATTCACTCAGCGAAGGAACACAATGGACACCAGAGAAGAAAAATGAAAACAAATTCAATCAATGTTTAAAAATATTTGGGTGGTATGCTCTGATATCCATTAGATACAGAGTTAGATTTCAGACAAACGACTTTGTGGAAAGCGATTGACTGATGATCTGTTATATCCACTGATTGAGCACCCTCCCCCCAATCATTCAATAACTTGCGGCTCAGTTTGGAAAGTGGCAATATTGGCAATAATACTACCCATATAGGGGAAAAGGAGAATCTTTTCATACACGGCGTGACGTTGAGGAACAGATGATATGCTTTGAGGCAATGCTGTGTGTAGAATATGGTTACAATTCAATATGGCAGCCAAAATGGTGGATTTACAGCTCCGCCTGGAATTTAATGTGCATTGTACATTTATTTATTTATTTATTTATTTATTTATCTATTTATTTATCTATTTATTTATTTATTTATTTATTTATTTATTTATTTATTTATTTATTTATTTATTTATTTAAATGGATTTATATGCCGCCCAACTCCCAGGGGACTCTGGGCAGCTCACAACATGTCAATCCATTTTCCAATATAAAAAGACACAACAATTTAAAAGCTACAAAAATTAAAAAGAGCATCTAACATTCATAACCAAGGGGGGAGACCCATATCTAGTCTGGTTGGTCTCTCTTTCACCCCGCCTGCCGGAAGAGCCAAGTTTTTATTGCTTTACGGAAGGCCAGCAAGGTGGGGATAATCCTGATCTCTGGAGGGAGCTGGTTCCAAAGGGAGGGAGCTCCCACAGAGAAGGCTCTCCCCCTCGGCCCCGCCAACCGGCATTGCTTGGTCGATGGGACCTGGAGGAGACCAACTCTGTGGGACCTAACCGGTCGTAGGGAGGTATGCGGCAGGATGCGGTCCCGAAGGTAGCCTGGCCCTGAGCAGGTTACCTTCGGGACATGTGACACACATGAAAACCAGGTTGAGCTTTGATAGCATTATTGTGGCTATCACCTTGAAGTTTTTTACCACACTTTGTGGATACCCCTATACTGATGCAAAGCTTCCTTGCTGGGTGGGTTTCATTTTCAAGGGAAAGTCTCAATGAAAGGGACAGGCCAACCTTTTCCTCCTTAGCAACTAAACTTGTTTTCCAATCTCAGTTAATCCTATCTACAATTTACAGTCCCTTCATGGTCAGGTGGGATGACCACAAAAGACAGGCAACAGATGTTGGTTAAAGATCCATGAAGTTAGGAGAGCAAGATGATGGTTGTTTGGCTTCGCCTATTGTGGCTTACCAATCGGGGAACAGAGCCTTTTAGCTAACAAAGGGAATCAAAACTCAATTTAAAAGGGGGAGCTATGCCTGAAATTTAATTAATTTCATAGCAAAAGATCTCCCAAACATTGGTTTGCAAACCCAACAACAACCTATTCATTGATTAAATTTATATGCCACTCATCTCACTCTGCAAAGCGACTTTGGCTGGCAATGGTTCAAAAACCGATTGGCCATTATGGTTGAATCAAGATGTTATAGCCAGATGTTTTTGATCAACTAGACTAGAGACATCAATGAACTGATAGGTGGCACCGTCTAGGTGGCACCATCAAGGTTGACCCAACCTTTTGAGATAGGTAAAATGAGGACCCAGATTGTTGGGGGCAATATGCTGACTCTGTAAACCACTTAGAGAGGGCTGTAAAAGCACTATGAAGCGGTATATAAGTCTAAATGCTATTTCTATTGCTATATAGCCAACTTCAGCTGATCTACAAATGAGCCAAGCTGATTCAGACTTAGTATTTTGATGGGAGATCAACAGGAGATCTTAGAACTGCTCCAGAAAATTGAACAAACATTCTTGGAAAAAGAAATAGCAAACCATTCCCATATTGCATCTAGGTAGTCATCATGAGTCAAACTGGATTCACAGGGGTTTCCTACCAATTTCTTGGTTCATATGAGAGAGGTGGTTTTTTTAAAGACATCCAATGACCTTTAAAAAGACATGGAGTGCCCTCTTCTGGATCAATAATAAAGAAGCATAACTCTGAATCAAGGATGACCTGCAACTGAGATTTGACTCAACTTGCATGTTGCATGTTGTATTATGTTTAATGGGATTTATCCCCAGGTAAGCATTTATTATTGATTTACTCAATGTGTTCAAAGTATGCTTGTTATTGGAGCCTTCATTGTATACGGAATCTTAAAACCACAAGAAGAAAAGCCATATATATGGTTAAAGGAGTTATTGTAATTTAGACAAAGCTCTGAATGACTAAAGATGAAATTTAAAGATACAGTTTAAAGATCCAGTTTGGACTAATAGTTAAAATGCTGGCCTAGAAACTAGAAGGGCATGAGTTATAGTCCTGCCTGAGGCGTGGAGGCCTGCTGGCTGTCTTTGGGCCAGTCACTTTCTTTCAGCCCAACCCACCTCAAAGGGCTATTATTGTGGAGAAAATAGAAGGAGAAGGAGGATTAGTTATGTTTGCCACCTTGAGTTATTTATAAAAACAATAAAGGCAGGATATATATATATTTCCTTCCATACACCAGGATGACTCAACAGAAAAAAACATATATAACCCTTTCCTGGTGAAGAGCTGATAGGGAAGAGAACCTGGCCTAGAGGTTAACACTTCTGCCTTACAAGCAGACTGCCCAGGTTCAAATCCCACTATGGGTATGGCTATCTGACGAGAGCTAAATAGCTCGAAATAGATCTATAATAGTCTCCCTTTATTTTCATTTATCAGCAAAAAAATGTTACACACACACACACACACACACACACACACACACACACACACACACAAATATAAATATAAATATATAAATATAAATATAAATATAAATATAAATATAAATATAAATATAAATATAAATATAAATATAAATATAAATAAAATTATATTTGCTATGAAGAAGAATGTCTTCTCTGTTAAGCTCCACAAGAACAGTTACTAGGTGAGTCAAATCTGAGATTCTTTGGGGATATTGGAAGGTGATGGGAGACGCAAAAAAACAACAACCCCCAACCATGTTACTGACCGAGTTCATGCATTATGCTAAATCATCTTTTTCAACCTTGGTAACTTCTCAGCAATGGAGAATTTTGAAAGTTGAAGTCTATCCATCTGAAAAATGGCTGAAACAATAGAACTTTGCTTGGTTGCTTACTTGCAGACGTTTTATTATCCAGCTAGGTAACGTCATCAGTGCCACGATTCAAAGAATAAAGACAGTAGAGCAATTGTACCATTCCAACTGAGGTGTTGTGTTGTTCAACTAAAGCAGTGTTTCTCAAGCTTGGCAACCTGAAGACACGTGGACGTCATCTCCCAGAATTCCCTAGCCAACAACCTGGGGAATTATGGGAGATGAAGTCCACATGTCTTAAGGTTGCCAAACTTCAGAAACACTGGTCTAAATACACAAGGCAGGTTATAAATGGACGAGAAATGTAGAGAAGAACTAAAGCAAAACAGAAAGCCAAGGTGGCTATGTTTATCCAATGAGGTCCACAATGTTTTTTCCCAGCTCCTATTTAATATATAATTAATTCCATTTCCAAATAGGATGCTCTAAAGTGAAGACATTTTTGGTAGATAACAAGATAAGCTTATATAGAATCCATTAGCCCATTAGACAATGAAACTGTACCAAAATCTCAAGGTCTTGCTTTTTTTATTAAGGAAAGCACAATGACCTCCCACTGCATTTCACCGGACACAATGAGTTTAGGGCCACATTTTGGATTTTTGAAAAGATGACCTATTACCATGTCTTTCGCACACAATTGCTCTAAAGAGAGATGCTAAGAGAAACCTGAAAGCATGAGTTATGTTCAGACAGAAACAATATCCCTTAGTTCTAACAGGATGAAGTTGGCTTGTCTAAAGTACACAAACATACCAGTTGGATCAAGAATCACTGTTTGGGCAGAGAGAGGGAACAAAGCCTGCCTGCCACAGTCCATCAGCCAACCATGGCAACCAAAATATTAAGTGGCCCATGGTAGCAGGAGAGGTATGTGGAACATTCCCTTAGAATTGTCTCGTTCCTTGACTTTTGCAGACCATTTCTGAATCTGGTCCTTTCCATGTTTTCTTTCCCTTCTTGACATATTTACATCCTTCCATTTCAGGATACTTTGCTTAAGTCACTCAAATTTGTTTGCATGCCTTTCTGTATATGTATAAACATGATGAATGGGGGGGGGAACCCTAAGAAGGATGTTTCAAGCATCTCACCCTAGGGATGGATATTGGTGAAAACATACTTTGATTTGAGATTAGAGGTCATTAGGTAGGTAGGTAGGTAGGTAGGTAGGTAGGTAGGTAGGTAAGGTAGGTAATGATGATAGATAGATAGATGATAGATATAGATGATGATAGATAGACAGAAAGACAGACAGACAGACAGACAGATAGATGATAGATGATGATAGATGATGATAAATGATAGATAGATAGATAGATAGATAGATAGATAGATAGATAGATAGATAGATAGATAGATAGATAGATAGATAGATAGATTAGGTAGGTAGGTAGGTAGGTAGGTAAGTAGATAGATAGATAGATAGATAGATAGATAGATAGATAGATAGATAGATAGATAGATAGATAGATAGATAGATAGATAGATTAGGTAGGTAGGTAGGTAGGTAGGTAAGTAGATAGATAGATAGATAGATAGATAGATAGATAGATAGATAGATAGATAGATAGATAGATAGATAGATGATAGATAGACAGAAAGACAGACAGACAGATAGACAGATAGATGATAGATGATGATAGATGATGATAAATGATAGATAGATAGATAGATAGATAGATAGATAGATAGATAGATAGATAGATAGATAGATAGATAGATAGATAGATAGATAGATAGATAGATTAGGTAGGTAGGTAGATAGATAGATAGATGTTAGATAGACAGACAGACAGACAGACAGACAGACAGACAGACAGACAGACAGACAGACAGACAGAAATATAGATATAGATGATAGATGATAGGTGATGATAGATGATAGATGATGATAGATGATAGATAGATGATAGATAGATGATAGATGATAGATGACAGACAGACAGACAGATAACTAGATAGATAACTAGATGATAGATGATGATAGGATAGATGATAGATTATAGATGATGATAGATGATTGATAGATAGATAGATAGTTAGATGATAGATAGATGATAGATGATGATAGATGATAGATGATAGAAGATAGATAGATAGATGACAGATAGGTAAATAGATGATAGAATATATATATATATATATATATATATATATATATATATATATATATATATATATATATATATATATATATATATATATATATATATATATATATATATTCATATGTATAACAAATATATATTTGTTTTCTGAGGTTTTCGCGGGTGTTTATAGCTTGCTCATATATATATATGCGTATATATATAAATCTATCATCTATCATATGCTCTGGGAGTTGAAGTCCACACGTCTTAAAGTTGCCAAGATTGGAGATCCCTGCAGTCTAATGTATGCATGGGCATTCATTCCGTTCATTCTACATGGCTACCAACTCACCAAGCAACCACATATGCAAATAGGTACCGTATTTTTCGGAGTATAAGACGCACCGGAGTATAAGACACACCTTAGTTTGGGGGGAGGAAAACAAGGGAAAAAGGCCTCTGCCTCCAAGCAATTTGCCAAACAGCAAACAGTACAGATGATATACACTGTTTGCTGTGTATTTCTGTGCATGTGTGCCTGACCCATAGAAATAGCAAAGAATTGGAGAAATGTACATTATGCCAGAAAGTTTTCTTAAATGTAGTCACACTAACTCTTCCCAATTATTTAAATAGATCTACTCCAAGGTAACGAAACTCTAATACTAAACAGGACACTGTTACATTTCATACTATACTTGTACAGAGCTGTTAAAATTAATTAAAATTTCTGGAAGTATACATTATTCTCTATTATTTAAAAGAAGATACAATAGCACTGGGCCTCTTCAGAGCAAGCATTTATTTTAAAAAGCTTCTTTATTTTGTTAAGTTGTCTAGATTTACAGGGATCTCCAGCCTTGGCAACTTTAAGACTTGTGGACTTCAACTCCCAGAATTCCACAGCCAGCAAAGCTAACAAAGCGGGCTGTTGAATTCTGGGAGTTGAAGTCCACAAGTCTTAAAGTTGCCAAGGTTGGAGACTCCTGGCTCTAGAACAATAATAAAGCAGTCTTTAAAAAATAAGTCTAATAATTTGAACATTCTACAGACATTTATAGTTATTCACTTACCCCCTTCCATCCAGTTCAGTAAAAAATAAAAATCTGCATGTCTCTCCCAGCTATTTGCCTCTTTGTAGTTAGTTTCACTTTCATTTTCCCACGTGGCAAACCTAATTAGCTGTCCATCGGGAAACTGCTACTGACTTGCTTGGCTTTACAGGCTCTTCCCTCTTTCCTGCAAGCAGGTAAATTGCTGGAAGAGGGTGGGGGTGGCTGAGTGGGTGGGGCTGCATTCGGTGTATAAGATGCACCCAAGTTTTCACCCTCTTTTGGGGGGGTAAAAAGGTGTGTCTTATACTCCGAAAAATACGGTATTTACAATCTCAGCTCTCACATTATTTTACCCATGTAAATGGGTCTCATGAACCTCCAATTCGCAAACCATGATTTCTTGCCACCACACTCAAACTCCTAATCCATGAGTCTTAACTGCACGCTGTTCTTTATGTCACGTATGAATATGTGAAGTGCGTATTTGGACACCCAAGAATGCATGCATGGTGGAAAATCCCCGTTGCGGGGCTGTATTTGAAGACATCCCTTTGCCAGCCACGCAAACTGCAGGAAAAGGTCCCACAGGATGCTCTCCATCTAATTGTGTGTCACGGTCTAACAAAATGGATGCAAATATGTATTTGCATCTCATTTGCATGTCTGGTTCGTGATCCAGGAAGGAAATCACAATATATTCTCTCTACATGCTGATCCTTCTTGCTGGACTGGCAGACCTTCCTTTAGTTTGTTTGCTTACTGATGCTACACAAAAGCCACCACAGCTACCTTAGATCTGCCCAAAGATTCTTATTCACAAACTTTTTTCTTTCTTTTCGGACACATTCTCTCTCCCCCGCCCTCTGACAGTAAAATAAATTGACCTTAATGCTTCCCCATTTTTAAAACAGTTCTCAACATTGCAAATTTGAATCCCAAGTCCCGTACCCAACAAAGAAGAAATAATGGAAAAACATTGTGAGGTGTAGCCATTTACTGAGATCAAGACATAATTTAATATTTATTTAATTAGAATTATTTTCATTTGTTACTTTCTATCCCCCTTTATTATTTTTATAAATAATTGAAGGCGCTGAGCATATCCAAAAAACTTAATCTTTAAAAATTGTTTAGAATCCAAATTTTAAATTTCTTTTACTCATAAACTGGCCAATCTCTCTCCGGTTCCAACACTTCATCCAAATACCGCTCCTATTCAAAATCTTAATCCGGTTGCCCCAACTGTGAGGTGATTTGGGGGGGGAGGGAGGGAGGGAGGGAGGGAGAGAGAGGGAGAGGGAGAGAGAGAGAGAGAGAGAGAGAGAGAGAGAGAGAGAGAGAGAGAGAGAGAGAGAGAGAGAGAGAGAGAGTCACCCTGGTGGCTTTCGTACCTAAGTCAGGACTAGAACTCATGGTCTCCCACTTTCTAGCCTGGTGCGTTAGCCACTAGAGTAAAACTGGCTTTGTAGCAGTTTTGTAGCACGCACGAAATGTTGCGATGTGAACCGGTGGCGAAGGTAAGTGGAACCCACCCCTGCCTTGGAGGTCTTGTAGTCCAACCCCCTGCTTAGGCAAGAAATCCTATACCACTTCTGACAAATGGTTATCCAACATCTTCTTAAAAACTTCCAGTGTTGGAGCATTCGCAACTTCTGGAGGCAAGCTGTTCCATGGATTAATTGGACTAACCATCAAGCAATTTCTCCTTAGTTCTAAGTTGCTTCTCTCCTTGATTAGTTTCCACCCATTACTTCTTGTTCTACCCTCAGGTGCTTTGGAGAATAGTTTGACTCCCTCTTCTTTGTGGCAGCCCCTCAAATATTGGAACGCTGCTATCATGTCTCCCCTAGTCCTTCTTTTCATTAAACTAGACATACCCAGTTCGTGCAACCGTTCTTCATAGGTTTTAACCTTCAGTCCCCTCCACTCTATGAGATTGTCCTTAATAAAAAGGGCAAGGAGGAGGAGCAGATTACACAATGGTCTTTTTTAAAAAAATATTACAATTTCTAAGAAAACGTAAACACTTATATTTTTGAAATTTGAAATTTTATATTCTCGCCCAAGCACTTTCCCCAAATATTCCACAACATAGCCTTTAACTTCCAAATTCCTTAACTAATATGGATGTTGCTAAGAATTCTGGGAACTGAAGTTCTACAAAACTGGAGTCAACCGGGGCTGGAAAAAAACTCTCTTATTATATAGAAAGGCCAGTTAGACTGTAAACCGCTTAGAGAGTGCTTGCACTGTGAGGCGGTATATAAATCTCACAAATAAAATAAAATAAAATAAATCCTGGACAGTGCTTCGTGAACTCTATGGCATATCCAGCTTTACCCTCCAATATTTCGGCATCACTCCCCGTTCAACCATTTAATTTATCCTACTGTCTGCAGGAATTTCATTTTTAGTCTAGAAATCTAAGTCAGTAGCTCAGCACTTTCATTTGTTTGGCAAAGTATTGCTTCTGTCCATGCCGTTAGCCAATATTTTTGTTGGTTTAATTAAAAGAAATAAGAGTTCAGACATATTTATGGAAGACAGATCCACCAATGTCTTAATGTCTATATGGGAAACTCTGAATTTTATAACTCTGACCTTATTTATATCCAGAGAGACAATTGCTAAATTAAATCAACATTTGCTCTGATCCAGGAGTCCTGTTTGGGTTTTTTCCTGTCACCTAACTTGAACTTTTGGAATATAGTTGAGGAGAAACATGAAAAAAAAAGTTGGCTCTTATTTTCCAAGCTTCTGTGATGTTGCTTGCAATAAAAATGTAAACAAATAATAATAGCAATAGCACTTAGACTTATATACCGCTTCATAGTGCTTTACAGCCCTCTCTAAGTGGTTTACAGAGTTCAGCATATTGCCCCCAACAATCTGGGTCTTCATTTTACCCACCTCGGAAGGATGGAAGGCTGAGTCAACCTTGAGCCTGGTGAGATTTGAACAGCTGAACAGCTGAACTAGCAGTCAGCTGGAGTAGCCTGCAGTGCTGCACTCTAATCACTGCGCCACTTCAGCTCCTCAGCTATGAGATATATTTTGTGTGTGTACTGACAATGTGCATTTAGCTAATTCACCGTTGTAATTGGGTCATCTTTAATGTCTTATTTCTGTAATTATGATATTTATGCAGTTTATTTTAACAATTATCTGCTTCATAATATATTTGAAAAAGGAATGATAAAGTCTAACCAGTCAGTCTATCCAGATTCTCTCATGCAATTTTCTGCAATGTTATAAGAACATCCATTTCCTTTAGTGTCTTTTTTTTGTTATATATTTTTTTCAATATTAGACATAAAAATTCAATGTCTATATGAACAGTGTGTTGTGTGAGTACAAATGTTTTTGAGAAATAGTATTAATAATAATAACAATAATATTCATAACATTAATGATAGACATTAATGATAGCATAGCATAACATTAATGATAATCACATATTAATATTTATTTATCCATTTTAATAAATCTTCAATTTAGTTAAATCATTTCCATATGCTTTCAGGTTTCTAACTTCTGTTTCTGCTAGTTAGTCAGATATGAGAAAGATGCTAAAATGCATGGTTTTTATAAAGAACCAACAGAATTGGAGCAGATATTAACAGGGACAGATGAAAAACTAATTTAAAAAATTTATAATTACATTTAGTGTCTTAAAAACATTTCTAAGGTGGCGTCCTGAGAACTGAAACCATCAAATTCTCACATTTTCCAGCCACCATGGTCAAAAACCATTTTTGCTTAGAATTATGACTTGTTGCGCTCTACCTAAATGTTGTGCCCCAAGTTGGGGGAAACTGATACCGGTAGTCCCCAACTTATGACCACAACTGGAATCAGAATTTATGTTGCTAAACAAGGTGGTTGTTTTTGCCACGGTTGTTAAATAAATTACTGCAGTTAATAAATAAATAAATCATGCAGTCATTAAGCAAATCCAGCTTTTCCCATTTGACTTTACTTCTCAGAAACTGACTGGGAAGTTTGCAAATAGTGATTGGATGACCCTGGTACATTGCAAACACCAATGTAGACTATAGAGGCTAGTTGGCATGCACCAAATTTCTGCAATGATTGTAAGTGCAAGAACAGGTTACTTCTTTCAGTGCTGTTGTCATCATTAAACAAATGATTGTAAATTGAGGATTACCTGTATAATATTTACCATCAAAACCACAATGCCTCTTCCTCACATCATGGGCAGACCAAATATTATCCAATTTGACTTTCATTGATGCAGAGATCTCAGAAGTCTTGAAAATAATTCACTGTTGGCTTCTTCTACTCCCAAATGTTTTGGTGAATGTTTTATTTTATTTTATTTATTTTATTTGTCGTACATGTACTAGATAACAGGTATAAGTGTAAACATGGACATGAACCAGGAATGACTACAAGTCAATGGGGACAGTAGGACAGGGACGATAGGCACGATGGTGCGCTTATGCACGCCCCCTTTTACAGACCTCTTAGGAATGGGGTGAATGAATCTTTTGATTCATTAAGACCTAAAGATCTTTGCACAGGATTGAACCTCTTTAAATGTCTGTTGTATTTTTGGGGGGTGGGGTTTGTGAAAAGGCCAATCCCTTGTATTACGTTTTTTACATCTAGGTAAGTTGAGATATCATTTGATGATTATCTTTCTCAAGAGGATGCTATGATTTCCCCTGAATGCCTCAACTGCTTTAAGTCATATTTATTATATTTTTCGTTGGTTATCATAAGATATTTTTATCTGCTTGTATATTACCTAGTTGAACTGAATTGAACTCAACTAAAAACTAAACTAAACTAAACTCTGCTGGGTCAAATCTGGTGAGTATTGAGCATGAGACCACTATGGGACTTCAGGGCTGTAGAGAAGTCTGGAAGATCAAAAAGATATCCTAGATCAGTGATGGTGAACGTACCAAAAGGGCGTGTGCACACGCACTAGCGCGTGTGCATGTGCCCACATCCATGCCCTCCCCTCGCACATGCGCACAACCCCCCTTCTGCCCCCTGCCCCCTGCACATACGTGCAACCCCCCCTTGCTGTCCCCTGCGCATGCACACAGGCTCACTGAAGCCTCCGGACTCCTGAAGCCGGGGATGGTGAAAAACGGCCAAACGGGCCAACCGGAAGTTCAGAAATGAAAAACTGTCCAACGGGAAGTTCGGGACGGCGAAAAACGGCCCAATGGGCAAACTGGAAGTCCATTTTTCTGAACTTCTGGTTTGCCCATTGGGCCGTTTTTCGCACTACAGAGGCTTCAGGAGGCTTCCCTGAAGCCTCTGGAGTGCCAAAATGGCTCAACAGGCAAACCGGAAGTCTGTTTTTCCGAACTTCCAGTTTGCCCGTTGGGCCGTTTTTCAGCCTCCAGAGGCTTCAGGGAAGCCTCCTGAAGTTTCTGGAGGGTGAAAACGGCCTTACCCAAGATCGAAAATCAGCTGGTGCGCTGGAGCTGACAAGGGGCAATGCCTCATGTGCCCTCCGATATGGCTCCGTGTGCCACCTGTGGCATGCGTGCCATAGGTTCACCATCATGGTCCTAGATGATAATAGTGACAAATTGTGGGGCTGACACAAACTGGTTTCATCCTGTTGCTACAAAAACTGTGTAGATGTAGTTGTCAAAAGTCAACTTTGACTCAAAGAAATCTTTATATTTCTCGCAGTGTTTCTCAAACTTGGCAGAATTCCACAGCCAGCACATATGCTAGGGAATTGTGGGAGTTGAAGTCCACACATCTCAAAGTTACCAAGTTTGAAAACTGCACTAAAGAATTAGGATGATTGGCAGATGATGGCCATAAAGAATAATTAAAATAAATGTCAGCCTTACAGGCTGTGGTGAATTATTTGAAAATAGAGCAACAACTTACATAACACTCAATTACTAATAAATAGAGGAACATTTTCATAGGAGAAAACCATGAAGCTAAAAACAGTAAAAAGATACATTATAGAAAATAAGAGCAAAGGCTCAAAGTCTAGTATTTTTGTCCTTCCTGTCACTTATTAATAGATGGATTTCACATTTCTATTAGAAGGTCAAAAGGGAAAATCAAAATGGACAAGGATTATCCTGCAAGAAAGTCTTTCAATTGATGAAGGATCCCATTTACTTTCTGATGTCTGGCTCTCGAATTTCCAGCTGCAGATTTTGAGAAAGCTTTTGCATATTTTTTGGTGGGGGGCCTTGAATATAAATCTGCATTGAGTTTTGGTCGCCATGATGTGCAGAGAAGTCCAAGAGTGCAGAGAAGAGCAACAAAAATGATTAGGGGATTGGAGGCTAAAACATATGAAGAACGGTTGCAGGAACTGGGTATGTCTAGTTTAATGAAAAGAAGGACTAGGGGAGACATGACAGCAGTGTTCCAATATCTCAGGGGCTGCCACAAAGAAGAGGGAGTCAAACTATTCTCCAAAGCACCTTAGGGTAGAACAAGAAGCAATGGATGGAAACTAAACAAGGAGAGAAGCAACTTAGAACTATGGAGAAATTTCCTGACAGAACAATTAATCCGTGGAACAGCTTGCCTCCAGAAGTTGTGAATGCTCCAACACTGGAAGTTTTTAAGAAGATGTTGGATAACCATTTGTCTGAAGTGATGTAGGGTTTCCTGCCTAAACAGTGGGTTGGACTAGAAGACCTCCAAGGTCCCTTCCAACTCTGTTATTCTGTCTGTTCTGTCTGTAAATTGTTTTCCACCTTAGTAAGATATGGATGGGGAGTAATACTCAAGTTTTCTTTCTTTCTTCTTTTTAAGAAATGCTAGAATGGCAGAGCAAAATAAAACATCTAAGAGAAAAAAAGGACAGAAGAAAAAGACATTGTGATTGAATGATTTCAGCAACTTTCCCTCAACCACCTGCATCCTTGGCAAAATAGAAATTTAGGAAGGATGGCTGACATCAGATTTCCAGGATCAGTAACTTGTGATCCTAGCTCATTGGCACACACTCAATAAACAGAGATGACATCAATACATGTAGCCAATGTGTTTTTGCTGCGTGGTGTTAATTCAGGAAGAGAATAAATGATTTAAGAAAGCTAGATAGGACCTTTTTGAACTGTAGGCTGTCTATATAATGTATGCAGAGCAGTGGTGGGTTCCTACCGGTGCGGTCCACTCTATAGCACCGGTAGCGGCCTGCTGGTGACGTCACAGTATCGGTGCGGTTGCTTGCCGGTGCCTGGGCGCCACCATTTAAAAAAAAATGTTAATTTTTTTAAAAAAATTTCTTTTGCGCATGCCCAGAAGCCGAGCTTCCGGCACTGCGCATGCGCTGCCTTCCTACCCCACAGTGAGTCCAAGCAGGGGAGGATGGCTGAGGGAGCGCATGAGATGCTGAAAGAACGGGTGGCAGGAGCTATCTCCATTCCCCTCCCTTCAGCAATCCGAGAAGCCACGAACGCGTGGTGATGATCCCAGGCATTTTCGCACGTTTGAGGCTTCTCGAGCTGCTGAGGGGAGGGGGAATATGGCGGCAGGGCCTATCTCAGTTCCCCTCCCTTCAGCAGTCCAAGAAGCCACGCCCACCCAGTCACATGGCTGGCAAGCCATGCCCACCCGGTCACATGGCTGGCAAGTCACATCCACAAAATAAGCCACGACCACAGAGTGGTAGTAAAAAAATTAGGAACCCGCCCCTGATGCAGAGGGAATGACCTTGAAGAACATGAGGAAGAGTTACTACACAGACAATGGTCAAATAAAAGGGAGCTTAGCTCTGACTATGAAAGTTCTTTTGAGCAAAGATCCATTTCAACACAAATATAGGAAGGAGGGTAGGGAAGCACATTCAGACATGCAAGATTTTGTAACTACAATTGTTCCAATAAAAGGTGTCCTTATCTACGTGGCACTGGTCCACTTTGCAAGGCTGGCAACGTGACACACATAGAAAACAGGTGGAGCTCCAGTAGTATCATTGTGACTGTCAACTTGACTTTTGGGCCATATCTTGCAGTAACATTCCAAAGAACTGTGGAAAAGACTTTTTGCATCCTGAATTCTGCGGAAATGCTTCTCACGAAAAAGTGATTTTTGGATTAAACCTCTTCTTGAGCCCCCTTGAGAGGCCTTACCTGTTTCCACCAATATTTTGGGATGATGTTTCTGATTTAACTTGAACATTACAAAATGCTGATCATAATAGATGAGGAAGGAAGGAAGGAAGGGGAGAGGAGGAGGAGGAGGAGGAGGAGGAGGAGGAGGAGGAGGAGGAGGAGGAGGAGGAGGAGAAGGAGAGAAGAGGAGGAGGAGGAGGAGAAGGAGAAGGAGGAGGAGGAGGAGAGAAGAAGAGGAGGAGGAGGAGAAGAACCCCTACATGATTGGATAACTGCGTTCCTGTCTAACAGACAACAAGTGGTCAAAATAGGAAGTGCCATATCAAATCCTGCTCCTTGTCACGACATTTCTGGTTCGTCAGATGAGCTTCCATCCTGTGCATTTGTAACCTGAGAATTCTTATCTCTAAGTGTCTTGTGACTGATTATTGCGCATGTGCAGTTTCTCTTCTTTGGTTTTTCTTCTTCTTTGCTTTCATTACGTCCGTCCGGACATATGTTTTCCTGGTGAGCATGTAGTCAGTTATATATTTTGTGTTTCTTTTATAATTAAAACATTTATTAGAATTGTAAGTTTCGGATTCTTTTATTTGGGTTAGCAGTCATGAGGAGGCTCGGTCTATTCTCCTCTGATTTATGGCTTCCCAGAAAGGGGGGCTACAGAACTTTGTTTTCACGTTCCAACAGTCCTGTCAACAGTGGTGTCCCCTCAAGGCAGTGTTCTAGGACCAACACTCTTCATACTCTACATAAACGATCTTTGTGGTCATATTATAAGCAACTGCGTTCTCTTTGCTGATGATGTTTAACTATTTAACACCACCGACAATGTTGCTACCCTTCAAAAAGACCTTGATCATGTAGCAAAATGGTCAAACAACTGGCAACTTCAAATCTCAACCAACAAATGCTCTGTCTTACACATTGGTAAAAAAAAATCAGAATACAAAATACAAACTTGGAGGAAACGAACTTGTAGATGACCCTCACTCTGTCAAAGACCTTGGAGTACTCATATCCAACGACCTAAGTGCTAGAGCCCACTGTAACAACATTGCCAAAAAGGCACTAAGAGTTGTTAATCTAATCTTGCATAGCTTCTTCTCTGGCAACATTACATTGCTAACCAGAGCATACAAAACATTTTGTTAGACCAATTCTGGAATACAGCTCACCTGTCTGGAACATGCACTGCATATCAGACATAAATACAATCGAGAGAGTCCAAAAATATTTCACAAGAAGAGTCCTTCACTCCTCCATTCACAACAAAATACCTTATTCCACCAGACTTAAAATACTGGGATTAGACAATTTACAACTACATTGCCTCCGATCTGATCTAAATTTTAGTTCATAAAATCATTTACCAAAATGTCCTTCCTGTTAATGACTACTTCAGCTTCAACCGCAGCAATACACGAGCATGTAATAGATTCAAACTAAATGTAAACTGTAAAATACGACTTCAGCAACAGTGATCAATGCCTGGAATGCACTACCTGACTCTGTGGTTTCTTCCCCAAACCCCAAAAACTTTAACCTTAGACTGTCTACAGTCGACCTCTCCTCGTTTCTAAGAGGTCTATAAGGGGCGTGCATAAGCGCACCACTGTGCCTACCGTCCCTGTCCTACTGTCCTATTGTCCTCTTTTATCGGTACTTTTTACTTATGTTTATACAAACTACTACTATTCTATACACGTTTGACAAACAAACAAACAAACAAATAAATAAAATGAAGAAGCAGAAGCAGAAGCAGAAGCAGAAGCAGAAGCAGAAGCAGAAGAAGAAAGAAGAAGAAGAAGAAGAAGAAGAAGAAGAAGAAGAAGAAGAAGAAGAAGAAGAAGAAGAAGAAGAAGAAGAAGAAGAAGAAGAAGAAGAAGAAATTTTATATGCCATTTGACACTCAGAAACTCTAAGAATAAATTCTTTCATGACTGCTGAATGGGCATCCTTTTTTTTTTTTTTTTGCATCTGATGTCAGGCCTCTCTTCTATGCATAACTTTTCTTCTTTTTTTTAAAAAAAGACCTTGTAATCTTTAAAAAAAATCCACATGCCAGAAAGAAATGGCTTTCATGTGCTTAAATGAAAGGTAAGCCATGTTTCAAGCACAAAGCTGTAACCTTCCCATTCTCCCTTTGTGTCTATGGACTGCTGTAACAGTGGGCCTGCTTTTATGACTGTATCCGTCATGCTGTCAAAAAATGAAATCTTATCTTCACTCATTACTAAATATACAAAGGGCTGGGATTTCCACTTGGCAAAGGCTGCTATTTACCTGAAGGCTTGAGCCTTTGATAAAGTTCATTTACAGCTGTTTGCCCAGATATATCCAGCTTTTTCAAAATCTTTAAGCTGCTGGAGTTTATAAGTCAGGGTTCACATTATAATGCACAACAGGAGTTTGTTCTGGAAAACTAAGGAAGACTGGCAGAAAGAGGCCCCATAACATGGTGCCTTGGCAGAGGAACTCTTGAGTCAAAGGACTTGCCGGGCACGCTGTCATTTGGCTGCAGAATAGGTCAAAAAAGTCAAGATTGTAGTCACAATGGTGCAATCTGGTGGGTTTTTTTAATGTTCATCACAGGGGATCTTCGATTATATCATTGAAGTTATCATTTTCGCAGCGCCTCTTCTTATGAAGGAGACAACTGTTTGGTAGAAAGTTGAAATTAAGAAAAGATTTCATGGTGTGCTGGGTAGATTTGAAAGGAATTGCATTATGAGCCGAGGTGGCGCAGTGGTTAAAATGCAGCACTGCAGTTCAGCAGTTCAGCTGTTCAAATCTCACCGGCTCAAGGTTGACTCAGCCTTCCATCCTTCCGAGGTGGGTAAAATGAGGACCCAGATTGTTGGGGGCAATATGCTGAACTCTGTAAGCCGCTTAGAGAGGGCTGTAAAGCACTATGAAGCGGTATGTAAGTCTAAGTGCTATTGCTATTATGCATCCCTTTGGTAGGAAATTTGGTTTCCAGCATGGAACCATGGAAACATGAAAGCTAGACAGAATATGTTTGTTTTCCCCTTCTGTGCAGGGGAAGTCGGCCTATGTTATCTATAGATCAGTGTTTTACAATCTTGGCAATGTTAAGATGTGTATGGAGGATCTGAATTCTCCAGCCAGCATTTGTTTAACCCCCAGAATCTCCCTGGCAGCAAGTGTGGACTTCAATTTCCATAATCCCCCAGTAGAGTTTACTGGCTGGAGAATTCTGGGAGTTGAAGTCCACCCATCTTAACATTGCTGAGGTTAAGAAACAGTGATGTATGATCCAAGATGACCAAGAAGGCTTCCTGTCCATTAGCGCTGGTTAGTGTGATCCCATGATCCTTCCAGGAAACACAACCAAAGAGAGAGATGATCTTGCAGTATTTTACAAATTGAAATGGAGAAAAATTAGAACGGGTATATTCATACAGATCAGGGCTGTCAAACTCCCAGCCTGCGGGCCAGATGCGTCACACGTTGGCCACACCCATGCCTGGTTTAGAGAAGGGAAAAAAAGTCCCAATACATCATGTGATGCCCCCATGACACCGTGAGTTTGACACCCGTGATACAGATGATAATATAAAGCAGGGGTGGGTTCCACTTACCTTCGCCACCGGTTCGCATCATGACGTTTCGCATGTGTGTATGTGTCCCCTCGCGCGATTTGGCTTCCGCACATGCCCAGAAGCAGGAATTAGCCTGAAACACAGCTGAGGAGCTCATCAGCTTTTGCTTCTGGTGAAGAAATAAAGGTCAGAATTCACCCACAGGCGGCCAGGAGGGCCCTTTCTCAAGCCGCGAAAGGGGAAAAATTAGCAAAAAAAAAAGATGGCGGCTCGCATGGAACGGCACCGACAGTGACATCACCAGCAGGTTGCTACTGATCCGGTCCAAACCGAGAGGAACCCACCCCTGATATAAAGGTAACACAATTCCACAAATGGTTTAGTTCAACTTTTTTTTAAAAAAAAATAGTTACAGGGAAGAACACTGCCAACTGGAAAGAACCATCCTCTCCCCCCCCCCAAAAAAAAATCCAAAACCCAAATACAGCCCTATTAAAAGAAGTTTATTTTTAGCTGATCCATAGACCTTCTGGAGAAATAACTTTTTCAAGTTTTAAAATATATCCTGAAATCAGCAATGAAAGTTGATGTTATGGTCTCTGTAGCATAAACAGAAAGGTAAAATGTCTGCAGTAAAGGTTTGAACTGAGCTCACCCAATGAGGTCAACCTGAGATGAGACCTAAATCAAAGCCCACCTGTCCGAAAGATCTTTTAAAAAGTCTTTTCTTACACATGCTGACTCAAGATTAACTGCTCAGTCTTCCGCCTTTCAGCTTCCTTCCAGTAAATTGCGCTGATTTATTCAGCCTGAGCCACCAATATGTCATGACTTACGTTGTGTCATGATTCCAAGAATCACTACAAAGATGATTCCTCCAACAGACAGATTCAAAATAAAACACTTCTTTTTACCACACCAGCCAAGCATTTCCTCTTCCTCCATAGGAATCCACAAAACTTCCCTGCTCACCAAACTACCTAACCCACATTCAGCTTGTTTATTTATGTGTGTGTGTCTTCTATACAGTTTCTCCTTAAAACTATTTAATACAGTTCTTAATTTTAATTTAATAAAAGTTCTTATAAGCCGCCCAATCCCGTAGGACCCAGGGCGGCGTACAACATAGATAAGAACAGTACAATAAAAACAATAATAACAGTTTAAAAAACAAAACATTATTTTAAAAAAACATTCATTCCTGGGGGAGTCTAATCTTCACCCCGCCTGCCGGAAGAGCCATGTTTTTACTGCCTTGAGGAAGGCCAGTAGAATGGGGATAGTCCGGATCTCTGGTGGGAGTTGGTTCCACAGGGACGGGGCTCCCACAGAGAAGGCTCTCCCTCGTGGTCCCACCAACCGACATTGTTTGGCCGATGGGGCCATTGTTTGGCCCTGAGTCCCTCGGGAGTAGGGCGGCATAGAAGAACCAATAATAAATAAATAAATAAATAAATGGGACCTGGAAGAGGCCCATTCTGTGGAACCTAACTGGTCGTAGGGAGGTGTGTGGTAGGATGCAGTCCCGAAGGTAGCCTGGCCCTGAGCCATGTAGGGCTTTAAAGGTCAAAACCAACACCTTAAATTGCGACCGGAGACTAATAGGCAACCAATGCAGCTGGCAGAGAATGGGTGTTATGTGGGTGTATCTCGGCACACCCACCACAGCTTGCGCAGCTGCATTCTGTACCAATTGCAGTCTCCGGATGCTCTTTGAGGGTAGCTCCATGTAGAGCGTGTTACAGTAGTAACGCACTCTACATGGTACAACGCTATTCCTGTACTTCTCCAGCTGCATTGCTTTGATTCTGTCCCAATTCTGCGTGAGGTGATTTTATTCCATTAGCAATGCTTGAATATCTGAATAAGAATACACAGGAAATAGGCTATGTATAAAACTGGATGTAAACATGGTAATAAATAAACAAATAAATAAAATGGGGAGATGACCTAGTAGTTAGTCTGTCTAGGGATAGTCTACACTTTGGGTGTGTGTGTACATTTTGTTGTTGTTGCATGATTGATTTTGATTGATTTGCCATTGCATTGATCTTAAGGCAGGAGTCTGCAACCCACGGCTCTCGAGCCGCATGTGGCTCTTTCATCCCCCTGCTGCAGCTCCCTATCGCTCAAAATATGCGTCACAAACGCCAATGTGCGACACCCACCAGCAAGTGATTTATTGAGCTTTTTGACCCATCTTTTCTTTTCCGGAGTTCAAAATGTTTTTGTTGCATGCGGAAATAAAAATGTGTTTTCTCTGTAGCAGGTCATTGATTTCACAAATGCAACACACTGTAGTTTTTTTTATACATAGCATAAAGGTAAAAAAACCGATATATGCAGTGTTATCTTCATTTTAGATGTCAAAAGGGTTTTGTGGCTCCCGGTGTTTTCTTTTCTGTGGGAAACGGGTCCAAATGGCTCTTTGAGTGTTTAAGGTTGCCAGCCCCTGTCTTAGGGCAATGTTTCTCAACCTTGGTGGGCTTGGGATATGTGGACTCAAACTCCCAGAATTCTCCAGCCAGCATAGCCAGCTGTGAATTCTGGGAGTTGAAGTTCACACGTCTCAAAGCCACCAAGGTTGAGAAACTCGGTCTTGGAGGACGCAGCAGAAAAGAGATGGCTGGGAAACCAGATGGCCTTAGGACATGGTAAACCCCATCTCTCTTCTAGCTGTACTATTTAATCTGTCAGGAAGGACCCTGGTTCCATGAAAATGGCTTCGCCTCCACATTTACAAGGCTTATGACTGACGGCTAGTCTTTTGTGAGGCTATATCCCAAAGTTAAGAGGTCTGATAAGTCCAGGCATGATTGAGACGAAATCTTGTTGACTATCTGAGTTAAACAATAACTTTCTAGGTGTTCCCTGCTGTCCTTCTGATTAATGTTCCAAATACTTTCTCGGCCAATAGAAAAAAAAGTATAATTTTGAGACCTTTTCCCCTCCCCTTACTTCCTCCTTAAGAAAACAGAGCAAACACAAAGCCAGAAATATGTGTCTGCACCCTCTCTCGCTCCCCAGTGAATGCAGCAAAACAAACTGAGGCCTTCAGAAGTCATTTTATCCTTTTCTGATGGGCTTGATAAGCATAGCGGTGAAATCTCTGGTTTCTTAACAGAAACGGAAACAGCAACGCAACTTTCATAAGTTGGATAAATTTGAATCCAGCAAAGACAAATGAAGAATTGTTGAAGGGATCCAGAGGTGTTGTATAATTCTAGGAGAACAATAGCCAGATGTTTGAGGGCTCTGAAGTTCATTGAAAATCAAAACTGAACTCTATGCTCTTTAGATGCAAAGCAAAAGCAGCCACTGCATTCGGACCAATTGCTCAAGAAGGCATGATTCAGTTAAAACACACAGTTTATTTTCTGGCTTCCCTTCAAGGAGTTCTTGCTCCCTTAGGCTTCTGTATCTTCTGGATGCAGGCCTGCCTGGTTGATCAGCCAGGCTGTGGGAAGGCATTTTGTGGGCCTGCCTAAAATGGTCCTCATGTCAGATTATGGACTCCCTCCCCCCCCCACAAATCTGTTTCTCCTTCCAAGGTCTACTGCTGTACTTTAAGAAAGACAACGTTTCTACAGCAT